>PVKN010017350.1:0-17388 GCA_004027915.1 Capromys pilorides | reverse complement strand
ATCATTAGATGCTAAACATAATTAGAATGTTACTGAGGTTTCCTCACTTTTATTTGCCTCAGACAGTACATTTTTGAGTTGTCAGAATCAAAGTCTTTGTGGCTGTGAGGGAATGGTTCTCTTTAAAGATCATTTACTATTTCCTAATTTCTCTTGTTTTAATCTAAGCATTTTCTTGTTTTCTTAAACTATATGGTTGGTAGATAAAACAATGATTTGGTTGACATTTTCTTCCTAATTATGGAGGCATCATTCTTTTGTTTTTACGGCTACTTATGTGATAACAGCATATATAAACTGTTACTTTCTAGAGGAAGGCGGTAGAAGTACAGTGTCTTCTAAACTTTCAGTTTTTGTGTTTGTGGTCTCATCTTACCCTTTGTGTTGGCTCTAACTGAAACATGCCAGTCTGGTTTCAAGGATTTTTTTCATCTTAGGAAATATTGTATGAAAGTTTACAAAAATGAAGGAAGTTCATCTATACTTGAATATGTAAGCAAGATAGCACACAAGTGTACCAAGTGATTATTAACTTTGTTGTTTTATGAATTTGTATGAACTTGGAGTGTCTGTTGCCCATTACTATACATGTGCAAATAAATGTGGCTTAGACTTTTGTGATTGCTTAAGACTAGTACTTGTATTAACTTTTTGATGCTTTGTATGAGAGAGCACTTAAATTGTCAATGGCCTTAGGGTTCATTAATGTAGCTTTTTAGGCTTGATTTTCAGCCTTCAGTATGCCTTCTCTAGACAAGTAAATGGGTACAGTGAAAATGTGAACATCCATTTCCAGTTTCTGTGTCTGTATAACTCAATTGTAGGGTATAGCTAGTTTTAGAGTACCTAACACCAGTGAAGACCCTAGGCTTAATCACCAGCACCACACTCACAAAAACGTGTATATGGTTCCCTTATGTAACTGTAGGCAAACATTAACAACTCTAAAAATCCTTTTCTTGCTGAACGAGCATGATGGTGCATACCTGTAATCTTAGTGCTCTTTGGGGGCACAGGCAGGAGTATTGCCACAAGTTTGAGATCAACCTGAATTACATAATGAGATCCTATATTAACAACAACAAAAATCTTGGAATAGCTGTTAAAACTAAATGAACAGAACTGCAGAGCCACGTATATCCCAGAGGGGTAGGTAGCAAATTTTCCACAAGTTTGTAGCACTACAGCAAAATGTTTTTCCCTGTGTGTCACAATGAGGAGCAAGTTAGTTTAAAGGGATGACCATACGTTCTGATTACCCAGGTCTGTAATCCCAGCATCGTGGAAGATTTAGTGTAAGACTTTGTCTTTAGAAATATCTCTGGGGATGTACTTGGTATTAGGGACCTGGGATCACTCCTTAATACCAAACTGAATTTAACCTGGTTCAAAAATATCTTGTTAACTGTACTGACAAATCCTTTGTGTAGCAGTGGTGGTATAGCTCACTGATAGAGTATTTGCTTAGATGCACGAGGTTCTGGGTTCAATCTCTAATATCACACAGAATCTCCTTTTTACATGCTATGGATCAATTTCAGGGCCTTGCACGTGTTGAAGTCGCATTGCCGTGAAGCTGTTCCTGTATTTTCAGTTGAGACAAGTCTTGGCATGTATGTTGCAAGCTGACTTGTTCACGTAGCTCAGGGTGGCCTCAAACTCATGGTGATCCTGCCTCAGCTTCCAGAATGCTGGAATTTCAGGCATGTCCCACAACACTGGGCCATGGAAAACTTAATTTTTAAAATTAAAGTTCTAGATATTTTGATGGTTTCATTTGGATTTTTAAAAATTTTCATTAAAGTGTAAAAATGAAAACAAAAGCAAAAATAGCAAGAATAAAGACAGGAACATTAATGTAAAATACATATGATACATATCAAAATAATACCAAGTTAACAATAGTTGTAGCACATTTTTATCAAATCTTTATCTTGTAAACCATTTATTTGAGAATATAGCAGTAACTGAAGTTTCATTAGAAGCACAAATCTAAAAGATAAGAATGACCGGTATTTTGAGCATAATTTTAGTGTTACCCATTGCTATTCTCAATGTGAAAAATATTTTGGTGGTTCTTAGGCATCCTGTTCAGTTGGATTTTGTGGAACATAAAACTGTAAACTTTGTTTACTTACAAAGTAGCAGATAGCCGGGCATGGTGGTGCACGCTTGTAATCCTAGCACTTGGGAGGCTGAGGCAGGAGGATGGGTGCAAGTTCGAGACCAGCCTGGACTACAAAAGTGAGTTAAAGGCCAGCCTGAACTGCATAGCGAGACCCTGTCTCAAAGAGACAAAAAATTAAAAAAAAAAAAATTATATATATATATATATATATATATATATATATATATATATATGTATGTATGTATATGTATGCATATATAAAACAAAGTAGCAGAATGAGAATAAAAACAATTTTCCAGGTAAAAACTTTAACTCCTCTTGTTAGATTACAAGTTAGTGTTTATTGCCAGCTGTGGTGGAACACATCTATAATCCCAGCACGTGGGAGACTGAGGCAGGATAATCACTGAGTTCAAGGCTAGTCTGAGCTATAGAGCAAAACCCTGTCTCCGTAAAAAAAATATTTATGGAAAGTTTAGAAGCACAAGGATAGAGCTGTTAGGCCCTGAAAGAGTTTGGAGCTCTGTTAATCAACAAGCTGTATTTCCACTCTAGGGTCTTAATATGCTCTGAACTGTGGTAGTCTCACCTGATTGGTAATTTAGGTTTAGTGCAACCCACCAAAGCACTGTCTTAACCTTAAAAGTACCAAGGGCAGGGAAAATAGTAACTTGGCTGAGCAGTTATCTTAACATGCTGAAGTTACAGGCAGGATCCCTACTACTGTTACAAAGAAGTATATAAAGAATTAGTGGTGTTGGTCAGTGTCATTAGAATAAATAATCTTTTTAGGCTTGAAGTACTTAAATGTGAGGTATTTTGTTTTCTTTTTTAAGAAGTTAGACCTGATAGACTTATTTTTTTCTGTTTTTTGTTTGTTTTGGTTTTGAGACAAGGTGGTACAGGCTGTTCTCAAACTCAAAAGCAGTCCTACCTCAGGTGCCTAAGTGCTGCGATTATAGGTATGCACTACCTGCCCAGCTGAGATAATGCTATTAAACAGTCTAGAAAACATGTTAGCTGTCTACATGGTTAGGGACCTTTCTTTCCAAAAATAATCAGTGAGGCTGCAGCTTGGTAGAAATAAACTTAAGGTAGCTGAGAGTTTTCAAGAAAGGTAATATGATACTGAAATGGCTGCAGCCCTGCTTCTTGCCACTTAAAGATTTGTGTGTGACAGCTGCCACTCCCTGCCTTCACTGTTAGTGTTCCTTTTCTATTTCCAAAACATTTAAAACTACTTTGGGCAGTTACGTTTTTGTTGTCTACTTCCCAGTGCAGTAGCAAGAACTTTCTCTTAGGGGGCTTGCCAGGTAGCTCAGTGGATTAAAGCACATGCAGCAAAGTTACTCAGCTGACAGGGACTATGTTTTGATACCCACCTCCACGTGGAGCATGAGACCTGCCCTTAAGGCAGCCTGAACCAGAAAAAAATTCTTCGCAAGTTTTGGGGGGCTTGCCAGGTAGCTCAGTTGGTTAAAGCACATGATTTGGCAAAGTCAGGCACTGAGGACCTCAGGGACCTAGGTTCGATTCCCACCCCCACATGGAGCTTGAGACCCGCACTTAAGGCAGCCTCAGCCAGCCAAAGAAAAACTCCCTCATTGCTCTACGACCAAGAGTAAGAACTTGTGCATGATAGGTATTGGGAATTGTTACTAATCTAGAATGTCCTTGCTCTTAACAGTTTTTGCCTCTTTGAGCACATTCAGATGTATTTGAAACAAATCCTCAAGTTTATCATTTTTTACTCCAACTTAATTTTTGTAAATTTGTGTATTGTGTTACCAAAGGATGACTGGAGTGTTATCTAAATATAGGAAAGTATATCCAGAAAGAAATATGAAAGACTCAGAATCAGGAGCTCATGTTAAAAATACTAGGCTTTTTTTAAATATATATTTTGTGTAGGATCTTATTGTGTAACTCCGACTCGGTGATTGTCATTTTTCAAGCCTCAAAGCACTGGGATTATAGGTGTTTGCTGCCACAACTGGTCCCTATGCTTGTCTAAGCAGGAACATAGTCTGCTGAGCTATCTCAATGGCCCTATTACTAGGCATTTCTGAGGATGAGACTGCCCTATTCCTTTTGGACTTCCTGTTGTTACCTGGGCATTGGGCGCACATACATGTACTCCCAAGTTCTCTGGAAGCTTGAGGCAGGACAACTGCAACTTGGAGCCAGCCTCAGCAGGAGGCTAGGTCTAAAAGAAAAACAAAAAACTAAAAGGGCTGGAGACACAACTTAAGTGTGAAGGATCTGAGTTCAGTCCATACAGTTGCAAAGTCTTATTTGGTTTGTAGAGAAGAGAATCTCACTGTAGTTTGGGATGTCACTGATCTTAAATTCTGTACCCAAGCTGGCTTCTAATAGTGATCCTTCTAGCCTACCTTCCTGAATTCTGGGATTATAGGTGTATACTATCAAACTCATCAATATTTTTGGCTGCAGTAGCTTAGTGTGAAAGCCTTAGGCTGTCTCTAATACCAAAAACAAAGAGTTTTGCTGTTTTGGCAGCAACTATAGAAATATGAACAGAGTGTAACATTTTCTTCAATGGGTAAGGTTTTTCCAAAACTGAAGAAATATGACAAGCCTGTAAGTTGCAGTATAAACACAGCAGACATAAGCACATCATGGTAAACTTGAAAACCAAATACAAATCCCAAGTGGTGGTTTTGTTTGGTGGGGGGTGAGGATTGAAACCAGAGTGTTGTATAGACTAAGTGGATGATCTACTGCTGAGCTACATCCTGAAACCTCCAAATGTTTTGATTTAAAAAAAAAACCAAACATAGTTTGGAGAATTTATTTATTTAGTCTTTTTTGAGACAGGGTCTCACTATGCTAGCAGGCCTTGAGCTCACTTTTTTTAAATTTTTTTAATATTTATTTATTTATATCATGGCCGCTCAGCCTGCCCTGGGGGAGGGGCTGGCGCAGCATGTGGGGCCCAGGATCGAACCGTGGTCCCTGGGGTTGCCTAAGCTTGCCTAAGGAGGCGCTTTAGACCACTGAGACATCTCGCCAACCCTTGAGCTCACTTTTGTAGCCCAGGCTGGTCTCAAACTTGCACAGATCCTCTTGCCTCTGCCTCCCAAATGCTGGGATTACAGGCATGTACCACCATGCCTGGCGAGAATTTATTTATTCATGGTACTCAGGATTGAAACCAGGACGTTTGCACTGAGCTACATTTCCACACTTTAAATTTTTTTTATTTAGAGAAAAGTGTCACTCTGCCCAGGCTGGGCCCAAAGTTTTGATCCTCTTGAGTGAGCCTCCCAAGTACTGAGGTCACAGGTATGAGCCACCATACCTGGCTCTGAATTTCAGTTGAATACTATGTCTATCAAATGCCTTTTGGATTACATAATCAATTTTATGTGTTGATTTGTGGCTATAAGGACTCCCCCACTCACCCAAATCTTGCTGAATCCCCCAGGCTGAAATTCCCAATCCTATGTGAACCTCTCAATGTGCTGGGATTACAGCTGTGTGCCACTATGTGGCTGTGAGAATGAGATGAACATGAGTCAGTACACTGAAGCTGATAGGTCCTCCTCACTCCCGGGATTGAACTCGGGCATATTCACTGAGCTACATTCCCAGTGTCATTGTGGCCTTTTTATTTTTTTACTTTTGTGACATGTTCTCACAAAATCATAAGTTGGCTCGATATGAATTTGAGATGGTCTTCTCAACTTTGCAGCACGCTGGGATCATAGGCACAACTACACCCAGTTCAGATGACTCTTCAAAGTGGGACCTGTAGGTCCAAGTTATTATATATGTGTGATATCACAAACAAAGCCGTGAAATTACTTCTGTACAGACAGGAACATACAATTTCCCAGTCTCTTCCTACTTGCAGTTAGATGGAGCCATGTACTTATTTCTGGACAGTAGAATTTGAACAACTGTAACAAACCATTTCCAGACCTGGGGAGGCCCTGCCACCACTGTACCAAGTACTGAGGGTAGTTCTCCAGCTTTCTTCTCTGGTGACCTTGAATCCCATATCTTAGCCTGGATAGTTGAAGCGGGAGTGAGAAATCTGATGTGCAGTTGTCAGCAGGGCAGAGTGAACAAGTACACTTTGTATTAAACCATTAAAACTTGTGGGTTTGGGCCGACGCGATGGTTCAGTGGTCTAAAGCGCCTGCTTAGGAAAGCTCAGGCAACTGCAGGGACTGCGGTTCGATCCCCGGCACCACATGCTGCGCCAGCCCCACCACCAGGGCAGGCTGGGCCAGCCACAAAATAAATAAATAAAAAAACAAACAGAACAAGCAAACAAATAAATAAATAAAAATTTAAAAAAAAAAAAAAACTTGTGGGTTTCTTGCAACCTTAGCTAATGAATCACCATGGGAAATACACACTGGGGATAATGCTGTTTTAACTGCCGCTTTATGTAACCTTTATAAATATTCATACCTTTGCATAAGGAAAGTTTTTTAAACGACATTTATTCAGCATCATGATGAGACTATTACATTTAACAGTTAACAACATGGGTGCAAAAACAAGAGCCTACATTAAAACCCTCCATTGGAATACTTTACACTCTCCACAGAACAGAAACTAAAATAACCTGTTCAGCAGTTAGCAACAGTCCCTGAGGCCATGCACATGGGTACCATCTAAAGGATGTCGTCTTGTAGCAGGGAGGCCCTGCCACCACTGTACCCAGCTGAGGTCACAAGGCTGTTGTAAGCCATAGCTTCCCTCTGACTGGCTCTGCTCTCTTGCTGAGTTGTTTCCTAGCAGTATCTAAACCTGCTACTGCCATAGCTGCTGTTGCCACTGGAGCCACCTTAACCACCTCAGTTTTGTGGCTTGGCAAAGTATTGGCCTCCACCACCACTGGATCCAGAGCTTCTGCCTCCAGTGTTCCTTCTCATGGGTCCACACTGTGAGGGTTGTGTGGGTATTGCCAAAATCAACATAGCTTCCACCAACTGGAAAATTGCCTCCATCATTACCAAATGTACCCAAACCTTGAAGTTTCCTCTGTGACCACAGCTAGTATAGCCACCAAAACTACCTCCATGACCACAGGAAACTTTGCAGAACCACTTAGACCTTTGGCTAGATGAAGCACTAGCCATTGCCTGCCTGGACAGGACTTTCCTGACTTCACATGTGTGACTGGTCATGGCATGGTATCTGTGAGTGACAGCCTTCTGTGAAGAATCGTGGTCATCAAAAGTTATAAAAGTAAAGCTCCTCCTCTTTCCATTGCCTGGATCAGTCTCGATTTTAATTGCATGAATTTGTCCATAGTGTTGAAAGGAATCTCATAGGTAATGTCCTTCATTATCTTCTTTAGTGCCACCAACAAAGTTCTTGACAGTTATGTGGGTGCCTGGCCTTTGCATCTCTTCTCTGGAGATGGCTCTGTTGGTTTCCAGTGCTATCCCATCCAGTTGGTGTGGTCTTGCGTTCCTGGCTGCATCTACCTCCTCTGCAGTGGCGTAAGTGGCTTGGTGTTTGGGTCTCTGAGCATCACATAGTTGGTGAGTGTTCCCACTGCTCTGAGTGGCTTCTCAGACTCTCCTCAGATGTGTCAAAGCTCAGCCTTGTGATGAAGAGCTTCCACAGTGGTTTGGGCTCCTTAGGAGACACCTACCTGGACATGACCATGGCGGGGGGAAGACTTTGATAATGCTTCTCTGGGTGGTGTCCACTGAGGAGTTTTCTATCTTCTACTGTTGCGGAGCTCTCCAGGGATTGCATCACCAGACCTCATTGCCAGCCTTTTAATAACCAAAATGCGTGATGCAGCATTAATATTGGTAGTTGACCAGATGTATAAGAAACAGTGATCTGTTTGTCTTGTAATAAAACACGTAAAAACCTGGGTCTACAATGTGGGAGAATTTCTCCCTTGGCAGAAATTGCACTGGGCACACAACTGTGGAGTGCTTGAGCTCATTTTCCATGCAGTGTGGCTTTAGTGTGGTCTTCACCCCCATCCTCTGAAGCCTGTATTGCCTCTTTCTTCTCAGGGATGACAACAGGAAAGTATAAGAAGATACAAACTCAGCCAAGCAGGTTTATTTGGTCCATTTCTAGGGTGCCTGCTCATGTGGCCTGCCCCACTTAGATGAAGGAGAGGACAGCCAATGGTAAACCATTCAGGAGGGCAAGTGGTCAACCATCCTTTCATCTTTCAAAGTATAAGTGACTCTTTTAGAACTTAGCTGTGCTTATATTAATTTTATAGCCCAGGCTGTTCTCGAACTTGCACCAGTCCTCCTGCCTCAGCCTCTCAAGTGTGTGCTTCTATTACTTATCTTCCTTTTTCAGCACTGGGGATGGAACCCTGGGTCTCATGTAAATTGGCAAGCTCTCTACCACTGTGCTATATCCTTAGTCTTAGCTGTGGCTCTCAAGGGGAGCATGCCAAAGTAAAGGAGGGTGGGATGGAAGATTCCATTGAGAGGGCTTGTTGGGGCATGCCTAGAATACCAGTACTCAGGAAGCTGAAGCAGGAGGATCACCTCTTGTTCTAGGCCAGCCTGGGCTACATACTGAGCTCAAGGCCAGCTGAAATCATCTCAAGAAAAAAAAAAAAAAGGAAAGTAAAGGTAGATGTGATGCTGTGATTCCAGAAAAATGTAGGATCCCAGTGTGCCACTCCCTTGTTAGTGTAGCACTGGGGAAGGTGAGGCAGGATGGCAAATTCTAGTCCCTCTTGATAGCTGTCAGTGTCAGTGCTTGGTAGAGAAACAGCCTTGATGTAAGATAAACAAATGTATAGGAAATTACAAGATTGGTTCACTGTGGCCACCACAACACCAGTTGTGGAGAATGGCAGAAGGTCTTGTGCTACAGAGACAGGGAGCCCCAGTGAAGACCTGGAGGCAGAAAGGTCTTTGCTGGAAGCCAGGGACAACCCCCTCCCCTCGGTGAGAGGGGAGACTGGAGCTGCCCTGAGGGAGGTGCCAGCCTTCCTTCTTGTTTGCCTTTGGTACTATTCAGGGGAACAAGCTACCCTAGCCTGATCTTCTTCACACACAGTGCCATGCTGGGCCAGTGTGCTTGGGCATTTCTTACTGCATTTGACACTGTCTCAAAATTTTAAGAAAGATAAAAGGGCTGTGGTTTGCTTGAGCAAAGGCAGTGGTTTCAATTGCTAGTACCACCAAAAAAAGGGGAAAGAGAGAGAGGCAGGGGAGAGAGAGAGAAGAGCGAGGAGGGGGCTGGGAGAGAGAGAGAGAGAGAGAGAGAGAGAGAGAGAGAGAGAGAGAGAGAGAGACTCTAGGAAGACCTAGAAGACAGGAAGTAGATGGTAAGTGAAATCCGAGAAAGAGCACACAGCCCTGCTGATACCTGACTTTGTTCCTGATTACTGCTAAGGATTCTAGCAGACACAGGAGGATGAATGATGGCTGAGTGAATTTCCTGAAGCTCCTCGGAGTGGTTATTACAGCACCTCGTAGATGAGTCTGACTGCTGTATGTAATTACTTATACAGAGGACCCCAGTTCATGAACTTAGTTTATTGTTCAAGTTGGAGGAAAATGTCTGCATTTGTGTTCCTATGGAGAAGATGGCTATGGTCGTGTTTGTCACCTGAGGTGAAGTTTGTGAACAGAAGCAAAATTTTGCCAAACAGTTTTGTTTTCCAACAGAATTATTTGTAAACCAAGCATTACTATACTTTAGATATATTGGCTCAAATAAAGTATATTATTGATGTGGATTTTATGTGTTACTTTTTTTGTTGTTGCTGAGACAGGGCCTCACTATTTGGTTCAGGCTGACCTTGAATTCACTATGTAGCCCAGGCTGGCCTAGAATTCATAGTGATCCTCCTCCCTCAACCACCAGGGTACTGGGATTACAGATATGTGCCAGCAAGCCCAGCCTATTTTTTTACATTTTAAGTAGCTTCTAGAAAATTCCAGCAGGCCATGGCATATGCCTGTAATCCCAGTACTCAGGAGGTGAGGCAGGAGGAGCACCAAGAGTTGAGGTCAACCTAAACTGTGTGGCAAGACCATATCTCAGAAACAAAACAAAACAAAAAAATTATGTACTGGTTTATTCTCTATTGCTATTGTACAATACTCATTTAGTTCTCTATGGCATGATCATTTTATGTGTTGTAGCAAAGCAAAATTGTTTTTGTAGCAAAGCAAAAAAAATTTTTTTTTGGCTGGGCATGGTAGCCTAAGCTTCAAATTGCAGCATTTTGGGAGGCTGAAGCAGCAGAATCACAAGTTTGAGTTCAACCTGGAGAGGTTAGTGGTTTAGGAAGACCCTCTCAAGATAAAAATATTAAAAGTGGGGTTGGACCTAGGGGTAGAACACAATTTAAAGGTCTCAATTCAATGCTCAGTACCACACAAACAAGCAAAAAAAAAAAGTCTTTTTTAGAACACACATGAGATATCCTCAGTCCGCTGGTTGCTTATCTTCAGAGTGGGACTAGAAGGTGAGTTCCTTTTTTTTTTTCTGAGACATGGGCTCACAACATAATCCAAGGTAGCCTGGAATTTGCAGCAGTCCTCCAGCCTCTGCCTTCTGAGTGCTGCAATTCACTAGTCATGGGTCACCAGACCTGGCTGGAGGCTGATTTTCTATTTAGTCATTTGGCCTCTTGAACTCCTGAGATTTCTTAAAAACCTTTTAGTCTTTTTTTCTTTTTTGGCTTTTTGAGACAGGGTCATTCAGGCTGGCCTTGAGCTCACTTTTGTAGCCCAGGCTGGTCTGGAACTCCCACCCATCCTCATGCCTTAGCCTCCCAAGTGCTGGGATTATAGGTATGCCTCACCATGCCTGGCTTCAGTCTTTGCTGCGATTTATTTATTTATTTATTTATTTATTTATTTATTTATTTATACTTGCTATGTAGTCAGTTGGGCATTAACTGTGTAGTACAGGTTAGCCTTGAATTTGTAGTGATCCTGCTGCCTCAGCCCTTAGATGCTGGGATTACAGACATGTCCCTGTTATAAGCTAACTTGAGTGACTTTATCTTATACTATGCCAGCATTTTAGGAGCTGCTTGTCCTTCGGCTCACCCTGCCCAACCATAAACCAAAGAATGTGCTAAGCCTTTTAGAGACAAGATGGGACCTCAGGTATCCCAATGCTCAAACCAAGAATTGACTTAACCCCTGCCCTAGTTGACACAAGCCCTCCTACCCCAAGACAAACTCTGCCTTTGCCTTTGTTTAACCTGAACTCTGTTCTTACTTTTATTTGACCAAAAGTTTGTATTCCCCCTTGATGTAAGCTGACTCTGCTACCCTTCTCTGTAACAAACTTTGTGATTTGTGATTGCTATGTTGTAAAATCTTGTCCTCTCTATGAACCCCGACCCTGTCACAAATGTTCTCCCTAATTGCAGACATACCTGGTACTGGGTGTACAAGAGCAAAGGGCAACTCCTGGACCCTGTATCATCTCCTCTCCCTTCCTAACCCAGGCACCAAGTATCCTACCTGATTGCAGACTCAGAGACAACTAAAATCTTATAAAGTTCCCTTCTCCGATCAGAGACAACTCCTAAGTTTCCCCCTACCCTCAAGGCTGTGGTTTCTCCCTTTTAAATTCTTTGTTCCATCTCAGCTGCGGGCTTCATTCTCCTGACACACAGGAGAGTGTGGGCCGCTGAGCTCGGTTAATAAAGTGCTACAAATTTTTTGCTTTTGGGTCTTTGTTTTCTTCAGGATGTGCAACAGTCTCACCACACCTCGCTCTGTTGAGAAGCAAAGCATATGATTCAGAACTTATCAGGGAGTACAGAAAGTACATTGTCCACATCATCTGGAAATATGACCTCATTGCATAGTTGTTTAGTACTTAGCAATTTGAACAATATCATATTTAAATGTTCACTTACAGAAATCATGATTATTTTTGAAATTCTTTCAGTGCGGATGGTTCAGAATTAGCAGACCTTTGCATAAAACCATGCCCTTGAAGTTCTGCAGGAGATGGCTAGATGGACACCAAGAGCTTTTCCTTCCTCAGCCTTCCTGGTAGTGAGGCTGCAGCATGGGGTTGCGGTCCATCCCCTAGCCTGACTGTAGTGGTCCGCTGTGATTGTATGCTATGTTTCACTTCTCTGTTGAGCTCAGAGGCCAAGGTTGAGGAGGTAAAGTCTCACCATGAAAGGATTCTGGGTGATGAGTCACCGTCTGGCAGGAAGTCACCAAGAAGTGCCACAGGGCTGCCTATGTGAGAGATGAGCTGGTGCTGGTGGAGTCACAGGTTTGAGGGTTTATGATCATGCAGAGCCTGAATTTACCCTAACCAATTTAGTTCTACTTAGTAATCACTTTGGAGGTCTTGTCTCTATATTTTGTCACCTAATTATAGTGTGGAACAACATTTAGTCCACAATCCTAGGTTTGTATTATACTTTTCAGCAGGAGGAGGTAGGAAGGTGTAGGAAAAGGAAAAAGTCATGAAGAATGATAATGAAACAGAATCCATCTGTCACGTAATTCATTGCGCTCTTGTGTCTTCAGAGGAATATCTATGTACTTTGTCTCCCTGTGCTGAGTCACAGAATACACTGCCCAGGCATGCATATATATGGCAATATCATGACTCAGTATGTCTTTCCTACCCATACTTGGGATTGATCCCAGGGTATCTACGTGTTAGGCAAGCCCAATACCACTGAGCCACACCCACAGACTCTTATTTTTTATATTCTTGTGTTTTATTTTTTGTAACTTTGTTTGTTTGTTTATTTGTTTATGGCTGGCTCAGCCTGCCCTGAGGGAATGGGGCTGGTGCAGCATGTGGTGCCAGGGATCAAACCGCAGTCCCGGCAGTTGCCTAAGCTTGCCTAAGCAGGTGCTTCAGACTGCTGAGCTATCTTGCTGGCCCTCTCTTATGTTTTAAATTAAAAAGTTGTGGGCTGGCCTGATAGCTCAGTGTACTAAAGCACCTGCTTAGACAGAGCACAGTAGCCATGTTTGATCCCTAGCCTGCCATGCCAGACCCACCCAGAGGGCATGCTGAGATGGTGCCTGAGATTGGGCATGGTGTTGCGCACCTGTAATCCCAGCACTTTGGGAGGCTGAAAACAGGAGGATCACTATGAGTCTGATCTCCATAGTGAGACCCTATAGACCCCATAGACCCTGTCCTAAATACAAAAAAAATTTTTGTGTGTGTGTGTCATAGGGTCTAGCTATGCAGTTCATACTGACCCTGAATTTCCCGTCTTACCCAGGTTGGCCTTGAACTCTCAGGCCAGAAGACTTTTGAGTCTTCCTGCCTCAATCTACTTGAGTGCTGGGATTACAGGCATACACCACACACCCAGTTTATTTTTTATTTTCAGACAAGGCCTTGCCAAGTTGGTCAGGCTCCTTCAAACTTGCAATTGTCCTGCCTCATCCTCCTGAGTAGCTGGGATTTCAGTCATATACCTCCACACCTGGCTTTGTGTTGTTTCTTCTTGAACTATTTTAAATAATGTGTATATTGAAGTATAAGAGTACTAATTACAAGGATTTTAGAACTGAAAAGTAGAAATCTTTTGAACAGTGACCTCTGAAGATGAGCTATTTGAGATGGCATATGTATAAGATCTTCGAAAGATATTAGAAGTTTTAATGGAGTTCAGCTTAGGCATAGTACATATATTTGTACTATGAATGTTAACTTCCGTAGTTACAGAAAAATTAATATCCAAGCCAATTTCCCCTGATCCTGAGAATGCCTTCAGGCTAGTTTTCCTGCCATTGGTTCAAATGTGAAAAGAAATACTTTCTTCTTCACATAAGATCTTACTATGTAGTCCGGGCTCACCTTAAGCTCACTGCAATCCTCCTCCTAAAGTGTAGGGATTACAGGTATACATTCATACCCAGATTAAAAAATAATTCATTTTAAAGCCAGGTGTGGCAAATGACTGCAACCCCAGCACTTTGGGAGATTGATGACAGAGGATTTCAAATGCAAACCCAGCCCAGGCAACTTGTCGGGGAGAGCTTGTCTCAAAATCCAAAGGACTGGACATGTTCCTGAATGTGAAGGCTCTAGGTTAATCCATAGTACCAAACAGGGGCAATGGGCTGAGAATGTTGCCTAGTGTGAAGGTTCTGGGTTCAACTCCTATTGTTATATATATATACAACTGTTATATATATATATATATATATATATATATATATATATATTATTGCTTTCAATAAACCTTAATTATTTTCTTGTCCTTTTTACTTTTTATTTTTTATAGAGGAAATTTATTGTTAATTATTTGCCTTAACAGTTTCAGAAAGAGGAACAGATTAGCTCAGTCCTACATGACTGGCAGTTGGCAAAATCCAGTGAAGCAAGTGTCCTGATTGCAAGGGATTTAATTTGGGTGCTTTTATTTATTATTTATTTATTTATTTATTTTATATATTATGGCCAGCTCAGCCTGCCCTGGGGGTGGGGCTGGCACAGCATGTGGTGCCGGGGATCGAACCACTGTTCCTGCGGTTGCCTAAGCAGGCACTTTAGATCGCTGAGCCATCTCGCTGGCCCTTGGATACGTTTAATACTTAGCCATCTAACACTTCAAACATAATCCAGAATAAATGCATCATTCTCCTTTCCTTTCCCTTTAATATCGCACTTACCTCACTTCATTATGGAAACAGCTTCATTAAATGATTTCCAGAGAAAACTACATCACTTGTTCCCAGAGGGACAAGCTCCCTGGATTACAGAGCCATGAGGACAGTGCACAAAAGAAAAATTCAAAATAAAACTCTGTAGGATAATATACTAGTCTAAGGAAACAAGCCCAATATGTTAAGAAATAAATCCAGTTACAAATGCACTCATAGGTCTATGTGGAGAGGCTGGTGAACAACTGAAAACTGCCGGCTATTTACAAGACACACAAGCAAGAATGGTGCACTTAGCAGCCCAGCACTGGCCCTCAGAAGCCGAAAGTATTCTCTCCACTGTAGGCCACATGTAAGAATCCATCTTCATCCTTTTTCTTCTCATAAAGCTGCCCAAAGTTAGGCTGGACTGTGGGATTGTCTTATCCACATGCAGGAAGATTGCCTTTTCAGAAGAAAGCTGGATCCTTTTCCTGATGATCCACATAAACTGAGCCAAAGTGATGTGGATGGAACCAAGTACTTCCATTTGTCATTGTCAACAATCTGAGAGCCTGAGACCTTTTCCACAATTACCAGAACTCGATTGGGATATTTTGCTCAGATCTTCGTGGATTCTATGCATCTGTATTCCAGTGAGTGGTCTTCCTTGAATATCCACTTCATGGCGGCAAGGAAGGGGACCAAGCTGGCTCTTTGAGCCGTGAAGTTCAGTGAGCCTACCACAACAACAACAGCGGTGATGGTAGACACTGAGAAGACTCTCTGTTTTAAAGAGAGTATAATAATAATTGATAAGACATTGGAAATGGTACACGTCTAGAAGAACAAGGTGAGAGGTCTTCCACTATGGTTTTGTATTGTACATTGCTGTCTTTGATGTAGCTGCTCAAATTACAGATACTAGCATCTAGACTTAGTCAAAGTGAAAAATTTTAAACATTAACTGCTACTTTCAAAACAGTGGTAAAGGGGCTGGGAAGATAGTACTGTGGCCCAAGTACCTGCTTGGCAAATATAAGGTCATGAGTTCAAACCCCAGTCCCACACACACACAAAAAAAAGTGGTGAAAATTAGTAATACAATCATCTTAACTATCCTGTATATATATTTGCATAATTTTTACCCCTTTTTGTCTTTTTTTTAAAACTTTCTTTCTTTCTTTCTTTCTTTCTTTCTTTCTTTCTTTCTTTCTGTTATGGCCAGCTAGCCTGCCCTGGGAGTGAAGCTGACACAGTGTGTGGTGCTGGGGATTGAACTGCCTGCAGTTGCCTAAGCATACCTAAACAGATGCTTTAGGTGGGATGGTTTAGTGGTCTAAAGCATCTGCCTAAGAAAGCTTAGGCAAGCGCAGGGACCTTGGTTCCATCCCAGCATCACATGCTGCATCAGCCCCACCCCCAGGGCAAGCTGAGCCGGCCATAATAATAATAAAAAAAGGATAAGCAGGCACTTTAGACAGCTAAGCTATCTTGCTGGCCCTTTACTCTTCCCCACCCCTCAATCTTTTCTCCTTTCTCTCATCAGCATCCAAGAGAATTCAACAGCCTTCCAACAGCACCTCTTTTCCATTTTTTATTTTGGTGGTAAGAATTCTCAGGTGGGTCTCCCATACCCTGAACCATGCTGGTTCAGTTTAGCTGGCTGTAAAAAACTGACCACCAGGTGTCAATCCACTACAGTAGCCATGACACATAATCTCTCTCTCTCTCTCTCTCTCTCTCTCTCTCTCTCACTCTCTCACTCTCTCACTTTCTTTCTTCTTTTTTGTTTGTCTTGTTTATCTGAGCTAGGATCTTCTTATTTAAACCAGGCTGAACTTGAAGTACATAGGTTGGACTCAAACTCTCAGCGATCTTCCTGCCTTGGATTCCTGAATACTGGGACTGCACATGAGCACTGTCACACCTGACAGCTAACTCTTGAAATCAGTTCATTTATTTGCATTCTTTTATTCATTTAGTAAGGCATTTTTAAGTAATATATTTATTAATTGAGAACTGAAGAATAGGGGTTAGCAAAGCCAAATAGTGAAGTTATATGATAAAAGGACAAATCATATCACTCCTTTTCTTAAAAGTTCCTATGGCTTTTCACAGTGATTAAGTAAAACTCACAATATACACCGCTATAGCCAAAGCTCCTCCTGACTGGAGTCTTGGCTGTGTCTCCTACTTCCTTTCCCATCACTCTTCACCTCCCTTGATGTGTCCAGAATTTAGAGTTGCTCCTCAGTAGATGTGGTTTCTGGCTCCCAGACCCCCAATTTGGGTGTATTCTATACAAGCCCCTTGTATAGAATGGTATAATATTTGGCTGTGATCTATGCACATCCTCCTATGTACTCCAAATCATGACGACAGGAGTTATGATACCTGAAACAATGTAAATGCCATGTAAATAGTTGCTCTACAGTGTTATTTAGTGATTAATGACAAGAAAAAATACATATGCAACTTTTCCCCAATTATTTCCAGTCCCAGGTGGGTTGAATTCATGGAGGCAAGCCCTGCAGGTAGGAGGGCCCACTATGCAGTTATGCCAAGTTAGCTTCTATCTGAAGGCCTCTGTCTAACATATGGGGATGTATCTGTATGCTTTGTATTTCACTTTTATGCTTATTATTGCTACTACTGCCAGTATTACTTTGTGGCTCC
>PVKN010017349.1:0-17391 GCA_004027915.1 Capromys pilorides | reverse complement strand
AATTTGCAGTGCTCCAATAAATCAAATAAAAACAAAACCCGTCAGCATACACAATTGCCAATACCACGTAGGAAAAGTGTACTTAGAATGAGAAAATGATGCACCACAAAGTCACATTTTACAGAGCTTCACGCACAGCACAGGACTCATGACGTCTAGAGGAAGGAGACAGCGTTTTTCTTGGTGCACCAGCGGCCGGCACAGCCTCTTCTCCATTTGTCGGCTCCACGCTGACAGCCTTGTCCTCAGGCCTAGCTGTGGCAGGAGGATGGCGGTGCTCCAGCTGGGGTGCAGGGACAGCCTCGGGCCTTGGCGGTGGTGGCACTGAGACCCTGGGGCACCGGATAAAAGTGAAATGAGGTCCCAGCCCAGTGAGGCAGGGGTCCGGGCCAACACCAAGGTGTAAGGGACATCCAGGGTGGGGCTGTATGAGGTGCACTTCCTGCGTTCTCTGGGCTGATTCTGCAGCCCTCCCTGAAGGAGGAGCTGCTGTCACTGACTCCATGGTAGAGACTGAGGCAAAGGCCCCTTTCAGGTCACTCAGCTAGAGATGGTAAAGCCATATTGGACCCCGGCCTCAGCTACAGGACAAAGCAGTTTCCTACACATAGAAACCAGGCCAAGCTTTCTCTGCCTTCAGAACAGCACTGGCCCATTGGAAGCTGGCTCACAGACTCCAGGGTCCAGCTGAGGGGCTGGGCTGCTGATGCCTGGGCTGCAGGCAACTCTGGCAGCCTTCACCTCCCAGAGGCATGTGAAAGGAGGGGTAGACACCCTGTGGGTGCCCTGGGAGTGCACGGGAGGCAGGAGGCGTGAGACTTCCTCTCCTGCCGCTCAGATCCCCCTGAAGCTGGGCCAGTTTGGCACCCTGGTGGGACTCATTGCCCCGTGCACCTGTGATGCCCACCGAAGAACCCGCATGGCCTCAGCTAACGTCCTGTCCAGCCTGCTAGATCTTCATGGTATGGAGCGGGCGGGCTGGGAGGGAGGGGAGCGGCTGGGTGCCAGGGGCACCAGCAGGAGCCGAGGAAGCCTCCGAGAGGAGGAGACGCTGAGGGTGACTCAAGCCTGCAGATCCAGGGCAGGAGGTCGCCCTGTAGTGATCCAGACCAAGCCCTCTGTCCTGCTGATCACAGCGGAAGGTGTGTTCCCCACAGCAAACCAGACCTGCTCCTTATGGGATGCCACCAAGGAGAAGGAGCTGCAGAAGTGTAAGGAGGACCTGCTGCGTATGGACGAGGAGACGATTTCCTCTGTGTCCTCCAGACTTGCCAAGGTGATGGCTGGTCTCCATAGCCTGGGCCACCTCTCGGGGCCAGGGCTTTCCCCAGATGGCCATGGTTCTCCTCTGGGACCTGCAGTTTCCCTGGATTTTGGTGAATCTGGTACATCTTAATGGAAATGTCCTGCAGTGGGTCTGGGCCCCACGGGGGTGCCCAGCACTGCCTACAGGTTCTTTCCATTCCCTGAGAGCAGCCCCACTGAGCATAGAGCAGGCACCAAGTGACCAGGAAGGCTCTGTGCACTGGCACCGGCACATGCCACGCTGGTGGCACAGCGATGAGTGGGAGTGGCTGGTCCTTTCACACAGGGCTTAAGACATTGTGCAGTGATGAGGTCACATCTGTGCTGGGGGTGGAGGTAGCTTCTTGATACAAGGGAGCCCCGAGGAGTGGCAAGAGGAGGTCAGAGGGGGTTGGGGCTTGGGACACACAGGCTAGAGGCGACAGGGGTGGAGACAGAGTTTGGGGTGTCTTAGGTGGGGTTTAGGCAGGCTGGGGATGGCAAGGAATTATGGGAAAGGGCTGGGTGAGCCAGGGCAGCCTTAGAAATCAGCTGGGCCTGCACTGGCCGGCCAGTGGGAGCCCATGGAGACGGAGGAGTGACGGCAGAGCAGTCCCACCACTGGGACAGCGGGAGCAGGACAAGCAGCCCTGAGCAGGCTGGCTGTGACTTGGCCTTGCTGCGGTCCTAGGTGGTCTGCATGGAGTTTAACTGTGACGAGGTGGTCTCCCTCATCCAGAAGCTGTGTGAGAACATTGGGGCCATGGACCTGCAGCACGACACGGCTGCCGTCACCTGGATAGGCACCTTCCTCCAAATGCGGGTCAAGGAGCTGGACGACAAGGTGGCAGAGCCCACAGGGGTGCCTACGGGTGGGCAGGGGCTGCCGGGGGCAGCCTGACCACGGGCCCACTGCACGCACTGGCATTGCCTCCTCCAAGCCCTGAGTGCTCCACAGAAGCAGGAAATAGAGTTGTGGAACAAGGAAGCCCTGTGCTGCAGTGCAGCCTGGTCAGTACACTAACAGGGCCCAGGCACCCCACCTTTCATAGCGAAAACTCAACAAACGAGTCCAGAGAAGAGAACAGTCGGTGTGCAGGAGAGGGTGCTGCTGCTTAACCCACCCAGTGTCCTCCCTGGGGAAGGGTGTCCTGTGCCCTCCACAGGTGACTTCTGCCCCCGCAGGTGGCTGAGATCTTGGGCGCCATCCTGGTGTACCTCCCTGTGGTGGACCACCTTCAGGTGCGGCGGCCTCTCATTGAAGGCATCCTCCTACTGGCCCATTTCCACCAGGACATGGTTCTCACGTCACTGCTGAGGCAGCCACTGCCCATGCAGAGGTGGGCGCCCTGGAGGAGGTGGCAGTGGGCCTTGGGGCAGGACCTGGCCCACCAGAATCAAAGTCCTCTACCTGTATCTCAGGTAGGAGGTCCCAGTATTTGGCAAACACAGATCTGCAGCGCAAGCTTCGCAGCCTCATGGTTTGGGGGTGGAGCTGGCATCTCCTGATGTCTCACTGTCCAGAGCGCGGCAGCAGGGATGTGGGTCTTAACCACGCTGTCTTGGCTGAATTTCAGCTCCTAGAATTCAGTCCCTCTTCAGGGTGCTAAGCGGGGTGCCTGATGGGTCTAACCTGCCGGGGCTGTGGCAGGGAACCCACAGTCTCTGCGCCTGTCTTTCCAGCCACCTGAAGGAGGTGTGGCTGGCAGCGGCCGAGAACGTACCCTTCGCCCGAAGCATGCTGCGCGGCCTGATGGGCCGGCTGCAGTCGCAGTTCACCCCCAGGGTGCAGGCCACCTCCAAGGCTGATGTCTGGCGCCTGGCCGCAGTGGACCCTCTGATGGTGAGCCTCAGGGCAGGCCTGGGGCTCCTCAGGGGGCTCCGCGCAGAGCCCCGGGCCTGATCCTCCTCTCGGTAGATCCTGTGCACCTTGAGCGTCCTCCTCGAGAAGGTGGACAGAGACAACAAGCTGCTGGACCTGTTCCCCGACCTCGTCTACACCCTCCTGATGCAGCTCAGCTGCAGCCACTGGCCCAAGGCCGCCTCGCCCACGCTGAAGACCTGGAAACTGGTCCACATAGGGACCCTGCCTGAGGAGCTCAACCTAGAGAGGTGTTCAGGGCAGGTGCCAAGGGGTGGGGCCCACGGGGTGCAAGGCTGTTGGCCCCGGCTGGGCTTGGCCTCCAGCTGTCCTGGGAAGCCATTGCGCTCCGTGAGCTGCCTCCCCCTGGAAGCCCTGCCTGTCCCCTTCTGGGGGACAGGTTTCTGGAAGCAGATTCTGTTTATAGCCCTCCCTTGTGTATGTCCAGCACAGTGTGGTTTTGAGAGTTTCAGGCGCATGGACCCCTGTGATGGCTTCCGGGGCCACGTCCCAGCCCAACAGCATGCACATCCACCTCTGCCCAGGGTCGCCATCAAGTCCATGAGGCTGCTGTTTGAGAGACTCAACAGCGAGGGCCTGGCGTGCGCCCTGGAGGAGCACTCAGTGTGGGCCCAGCTGGAGAGCAGCGCCACCTTCCTGGAAGGAGTCGGCCTGCTGGCCAGGTGGGGCCCAGGCTGTTACAGTGTGGGAGGTGCACACAGGTGTCCCTTGCTCCACTGAAGGCCCCTGGGATTGGCATTGCCAGAGGCCTGCGTTCTGGACCCTCTATTCCCACCTTCCAGCTCTTGACCTCTATTCTCAACTTCCAGCTCCAGAAGGGGAGATGTGAGGCCAGAGGGAAGAGGGGCTTGTCCAAGGCCATGTGCACGGGGCTCCAGCAGGGCCAGGATGGGCAGTCACCCCCTGGGTCCCTACCATGTCCTGTTATAAAAGGCAGATGGGAAGAAGTGAGGAATTCCCTGACCCCCACCCCCACAGAACCCCCTGGGCAAGAGAGACTTAGCAGTGTTCTTCGATCTGCCCACTATCACCCTATGCTGGTACCAGGCACCAGAGGGTAGGCAGTGCTGGGCCCACTTCCCTGCATGGTGGCACTATCTGTCCCTTGTAGGCTATGTGTGCGGGATGAGGCGGGCTACAGGCAGCGGCTGGTGGAGCTGGTGCTCAGGGGCCTGGACTCGGAAGTGCTGAGCTGCCGGATCAGCTGCACAGCGGCCTGCGTGGAAGTGAGACACCTGGCCCAGGGGGAGGGCACGCTGCGGGTGCGGACTGCCTCCTTATGGGAAGTGTCCAGTCCCTAGGGTGCCCCTGTGTCCCAGGGAAACAGGTTTCCCTCCACTGCATGCTTATTCGTTCCTGGGAACACTGAGAAACCAGGGCGCCTGCAGGGGACATGCCCAAGGAGCATCCAGGAGAAACTGTATCACCCATGTGAGGTCCACTCTGCCATAGAAACCAAGTGACACTCGGGCCTTAGGGCTGGACGCTGACATTTCAGCTTCACATAATTCCCACGAGTCATGAAATGCCCTTTAGATTTTTTTTTCCCACCACTGGAAGTGTGAAAATGACTTTAAACTATGCAAAACCTCCTGGCCCAGGATAAGCCCACCTGAGGTCATACATGCTGGCCAAGAGTTTTCAAGCTCATGGGCTCCTCCAGTGTCTTCTGCTCTTTGCCAACCCCCCAAATGACAGTGGGGAGATGTTTCTGATCTCTCGAAGTGGTCAGGAGCCAGCAGAGCATGGTGGCCAGGTATAGCGAGCCCTCGATGAGGAAATTTATGTTTGTGATTCCATGGAAAAGTTATTGGAATTCTAGTGAGTCAGTTCCAATCTACCACTTCCAGGGAAGCTCATGGAAAGAATAAGGACTCTGAGGCATGTTGGTAGTTACGGGGAGCCCAGGGGTCCCAAGTCCAGCTGTGATGATGGCAGCAGGAACAAAGGCCTCGACACAGGGCCAAACCCAGGTTGTATTGTGAAAAAGGGAGTAGCTCTAGGATGACCGCCAGAATGGCGGGAAGCAGGCGAGTGCTGAGTGCCGGGCTGGGCAGGAGGCCTGAGATCCCCTCTGCAACCTGCAGAGAGAGAGAGGATCTGCAGAAGGAGCTATCTGTGTGACACAGCTGGGGTGGAACGTGGTGCTTTGGGGTCAGTGCTTCGGCTCTGATATGTGTGTGGCCTTTTATGTCCCGGGAAGTCGCAGCTCCTGATCGTGAGCCTTGATCCCCGCCAGCACTGTGGAGCACAGCTCTCCATCCCACCTCACCCAGGCTCACACAGGTTTCATTTGGGAGCTCCGGGGTGGGGCAACCCTGCCCCATCTCCTTGCTCCAAAGGCTACACCCCTAACCCCTGGCTGGACAGACTGCATGGCTTAAAGCCAGTCGCAGGGATAAGGAAATACTTAGCCTGCTCTGTGCATACCAACCCGTGGAAATAGGGCTAGATTTAGTCAAAAAGGAGATAACTTCTCTTCTTTCAAGGAGAGCTTCCCAGATGGTCCTCCACGGCCAGGTCCAAGGGGTGGATCACAGGGCTTGGTGAGGTCCTGGCTCCTCGGCACAGCTGCTGGGCAGCCAGGCAGAAGCTCCTTAAGGTCTCTGGGCTTCAACCTCCCAGATGCTAAGCTGTGGATAGCAGAACCTACTGTAGGGCCAGGCGAGAACTAAGCAAGGTGACGTACACGTAGCGTGGCTGCCCGTGGCTGCCTGTGCAGTGCTGACTGGTACTGCTCGGGCTGGCTTCTGCTGCTAAGCGTGATGTTATCTACTTAAACTCTTTCCCAGGCAATGGGACTAGACTCTGTGATGTTTTCTTTTCTCTTAATACATCAGGGAAGTTTGGATTTAGTGCCAGGGATGGGCATTTATGATGGGGTGTGGGCATTCTTTGAAACCCTGTCCCATTCCTGGCCCTTCCCAGGGGTTCAGCAGAAGTCTCAGACCTGAGGGGCTGTGGGAAGCTTGTCAGGCTGTGGGTGCTGGTGTCTAGGGTGCCCTGGAGGCAGAGCAGAGCAGAGATGAGTGTCAGGAGGAGGGCACTGCCCGAGGGCACCTAAGGAACTGGACACAGTGGCCTCTGAGCTGGCTGCTGCTCCTCCTGCCCAGGAGCCAGCGGTGTGCTGCTTTTGCTCCTTCCTGGTCTCCCCTCTCCCTCTCTCCCCTCCTACCCTTCCTCACTTACTTATTTTTCTTTTTTGCAGTCCTGGGGATTGAGCCCAGGGCTTTGGCAGTGTCTTGTAGGTACCCCCAGTCCTCTTTCTATATTTTGACACAGGCTCTCACTAAATTGCTAAGTGGCCTAGGCTGGGCTCAAACTTGTAATCCTCCTGCCTCAGCCTCTTGAGTGCTGGAATCACAGGTGCACAGCACCGCGCCAGGCCTCAGAAACACACAGGCTTGGGGTGGGGGGGCGCCTGGGCCTGAGGCCTGAGCACCCAGAGTCCTAGGCCACGAGAGTCTCCCTGGAGTTCAGTCCGTTTGCCCTTGGGTGGGGGAGGGGCTCTAGCACGGGCGGCAGCTGTGTCCGCTGGAGAAATCCGTGACAGAGGAGCTTGCAGGTTGTAGCCACCTAGGGCACTTCCTGTGTGTTCCCTTCCTGCATCCCCTGGGGCAGGCATGAGAATAATTCTTTTTGTACGGATAGGGAAACTGAGGCTCTGTGTCTTCCCACCCCTTCTGTGCGCAGAGTCACTGTTCCAGGCAAGGCTCCTGACCGTCTCACGGGGTTGCTGGGAGATGGGCCTCCCCCGGGGCCACCCACTCAGAAGCACTCTCCTTTCCAGTTCATGAGCGATCCCGTTCTGTATCGCGAGAAGCTGCTGAGGCCGGCAGTGCTGCTGCTGGAGAAGGGAGCAGGACAGCGGGAGGACGAGGCCCTGCAGGTGCTGTCCCTGCGCGCGCTGGGCAACATGGCCCTCGGGGCCCCCCGGAAGGTACAGAACGGGCTCAGGCCCTGGGCTGTAGGCTGCCAGGAGCCTCGAGGCCCAGGCTGAGCCGTCCACCCCCCTCCAGGTGAAGCAGTACCGGAAGCTCCTGCTGCAGCAGTGCCTGGGCTCCCTGCGGGGGGCCACGGACAGCAGGGTGACCGTGACCGCAGAAGGCATGGAGGCCCTGACCAAAGTCCTGGCCCAGCTCCGGGAGGGGGACGTGGGCTCTGCTTTCAAAGCCATCTCTGAGCAGTGCCGGCTCTTCTTTGACAACGTGAGTGCAGAGGATGCGTGGATTAGCCGAACGTGGGATCCCATGTGGTCCTAAGCTCCAGGGCGACACTAAGGGGTGGTGGTCTTCTGCCATACTAGGAGGAGGAAAGTGTCCCCTTTTGCTCTCACATGCTATGGGGCCACCTGCCGCATGAGCCCTGCGACCCAGAGGTGTGGGTTCAGACCCTCACAAGTCCTTATTCAGGGAACAGGGAGCCCCAAAGACCAGAACCATCCCCACCCTCCCAGACTGAGAGCTCAGCAAAAGAGACCCGGGACCTTGGGGAGGGCCCGGAAGGCTCCATAGCAGCTGAGGGGCTGGCAATGGCCCTGGGGACAGTGGCTGGGGCTTGTCTGGTTTCCTGCCCTGGGAATGTCAGCCAACGCCAGCCTGTTTGTACGTCTTGGCCACAGGAGAGCGAAGTGCTCCGGGAAAAGGCTTTCATCCTCTTTGGGAAGCTGGCCAAGCTGGTTGGGATTTCCAGGAGGCGCTTCTTCAAGGAGGAAGTGCGGAGAGCCTGGGTGCCCCTCCTGCTGCACTGCCAGGACCCCTGCTCCAGCACAGCCCAGGTCTGCGTCCCCAAAGGAGCAGGGCCTGGGGGCTTGTGGCCACTGGTGGCCGTGGCCTTGTGTGCCTAGCTCAGTCTTCTGCAGGAGCTCTGTGGCCACCCCATCCCTCATGCAGGCTGGGGACAGGGACAACTGGCACTGGGTGAAGGACCCTCAGTGCTGTGGGAGGATGGGGCGTGGTTTCCTCAGGCTCTGTCCCTCCCTGCCCACAGCCATCTTCTGCCAGTGTCCCTTCTTTTAGCAGGCCTGCACATGGTGGGTCATTTCCAGCATTAGGGCTCGGTTCTTTAAAATTCACCTTAAACCTCAGTCCCTGCTTTGCTGAGGAGCGGACCCACTTCGGGCCTTCGAGAAGTTCTGCAGGCAGGCCTGGCTGGCTGCTGCTGCTCTTCAGGGTCCACTGAGGGTGGCAGGAGGGAGAGACCTGAGCTCCCCTTAGGCCGTGGCCTCTGCATGTAACAGTTGCCAGCTGTGGCTACAGTGGCCCTGTGCAGGCTGCTCACCAGGCTCTGCAGCTCCACATGGGTCAGGATCCCAGCCACTCCCGCTCTCCCCTGGACTAATGGGGTGTCCGTGCCTTCCTGTGGGCCTTGGGGATCGTCTGGCCCCACAGCAGGGAGGCTCAACAGTCATCTTTCTCTAGTGCTTCAGTCCTGTTCTGGGCCCTGACACTAACCCTCAGTGCAGTTTTATGAGGTCTGGGGCTTTCTGGGTGGGGGTGGGCTGGGGTTGTCCAGGTGGTACCCACCGGGGTGTGGGGCAGCTCTATGGCATGGTCCTAGTCACCCCAGGCATGGAGCATCAGCCCTCCTCAATCTCCTTTCCCTTGGAGTCCACACCAGCCTCCACTGTTGACCAGCACCACTCCCTCCAGGACAGCCCTTGGGGGCCACTTCCAGGCATTGGGACACCATGGAATCAGATACTGCACCCCTCCTTGTAAAGATGTCCACCTCTCTCCTGCCAGAGGCCAAGGGCTGAGTTGTAGCAGTGTACAGGAAGGTGGAGGCAGGGCCAGGTAGACTGGAGGTCACCCCGCCCTTCCCACTCAGCTGGACTCCAGATATCCATGTCCTACAGGGCTACTGAGGGCCGAGGCCCTGCTTGAAAGGACAGGCTTGGCAGAGGATGTTCATAAATGTACACACAGTTTTATGGGAGGTCACGGGGCTGTCCCTGGGCCTCCGAGGCCCCCAGAAGCCCTCACCTGGCCTTTTTCTGGCTCCAGCTTCTCTGTGGCTGCCCTGGCATCTCACCACTCACCTCTCACGTGAGGGCCATCCACCCAGCTCCCTGACACCTCCCCTGCTGTCCTGTGTCCTCCAGGCCTGTGTGGCAACCATGCTTCAGTGTGTGCAGTTCTGGGGCTGGAAGTCCCTGGACAGCCCCTTGGGGCACAGCGACGTTGGCACTGAGGATGACAAGATGACCACTTTCCAGACAACCATGTGCTCCATCCTGGTGAGCAGGTCAAGGGGAACCACCCCAGCACTCTTCCCCATGGCTCTGTGCCCCTTAGGTGCCCACGGTCCTACAGAGGTAGAATGCCAGCCACTTGCTTACTTTATAAAGTTTTATAGCTCTGCTATTCTGAAAAGTGGCAAGGGGCAGGCATAGTTTTGGTAATACATTTTATTTAACTCAATAGATTCAAAACATGACTATTTTGCATACAGTGGCACCTTGATTCATGAACTTTAAATTTTTTCCACGCTTCTGGTTGCAAACCAAATTGCTGGCGAATGCAGTCAAATCCAATGGCGAGGTTCAGTGTTAACCTTGTGGGGGAATTCGGTTAGTGAGCAATGTAGCTTGTGAGCAGAGTTGTGGCAAAAATTAAGTTTGTGACCCTGCCTGGTCCTCGGGATCTCATCCTGCAAAACTCTGTGTCCTTTACCTTTCGCAGACTCAGAAAAAGCCTGCTGTTCTCTACGGCTTCCTGCTGGAAACAATGAGCTACGTTCAAAATAACTTGTCAAGGATCAGAATCGTTGCCTGCAACTTGGCAGGTGAGAGGACAGATGTCTGATGCAGGGTGGACCTTGACGGCCGCCCGGTCAATCCCGGGCCTGCGGTAAGAGACAGGTGACAGAGCTGCGGTGGGCGTGTGAGCCCAGCTGGTGCACGCTGTCTCACCCGGTGCTCCACCCTTCACCCCTGCCTGGCCTCTTCCTCCTCACTGACTTCGGCCCAGCCTTGGGGGTCTCTAGCAGGCTCCCTGCAGTCTGCTGCGGACCTCGCCTCTGTGCCATGAGCCCTTCGTTGGTGCTCCTCACAGGAATTATCATGAAGCAGCTATCTGCCCATTATGTGAAGAAGCTGGACCTGCCCGTGTTACGGAATTGTAAGTAGGGTGTGTGGGGGGGTCCCAGGCCTGGACCAGGTGACCCTGCTGTGGGCCAATTTGGGGGAGCAATGGATGCACCTGGGGAGGGCTTTCAGGAAGATAGCTGTCGGCTAGGTGAGATCTTTCAGCCCAGGTTGTTTGCCCCACTCGCACTGAGCCGCCCCCGCCATGTTTCTGCCCCTCGTGCAGACTCCAGTCCTGGGGCAGAGGTCTGTGCTGGGTGTGGGGCATAGCATGCCTGCTGGCTTTCAACCTCGTGTCCAGAAGGCTCTGAAATGGCCCTACCCGGGCCAGGGCACGAGGCAGGGGGCGGTCCTGCACGCAGGCTGACCCTTTCTCTCTGCTCTCAGCTCTCCAGGAGCTGCAGCTGGACTCAGACCCTGGAGTCAGGAGGGCAGCCCTGGAGGCCCTCAATGTCCTGGACAGCTGCAGTGGGGCCTGGCTGCCGGCATTGCCACAAGGAACGTCCTAGGAGTCTGAGCACAATGAGGGTCTTGCCTCCTGAGTGCTGACCCCTCCCACAGCAATGCAGACCATTTTTAACCTAGTTTTGAAAGAAAACTTTACAAAACAGCGAGTAGGCCTTTCTTTCCTTCTGTCGAAATAAACCTGCATTGCTACTGGACTGCAGTGTCCTTACTGAGGGGACAGTGTCCTAGAACAAAGACACAGGGCCAAGGGAACCTCAGCTCTCACGGGCCACATCTTTCTTGCTTTGCCCCAGGGTGTGCCCCACTGCTTGTGCCCTGAGTCTGAGCCTTTCTGGCTCCAAGACCATGGCCTTCCCATCCATGTGGACCATGTACCGGCCCAGGCTGCCAGGAGAGGCGATCTCTGCCCAGCCTCCACCAGGGACCTCATTCCTAAAGGAAAAGGTCGCCGGGCAGCAGCTGACCATGACACAGGGTAGAGTGCAGTGCAGCCCCCCCCCCCCGGGGAGGGGGGGATGGACCAGTGTCCCTTGGCAGAGAGACAACTCTAGGGGGCCTCATGGAGGCAACAATGCCTATACCAGGCCTCCCCCAGCCTCCTTGGGGCGGCCCCAGGTTGCTCAAGCATGTTAGGCTGCCAGTGAGTAAGCAGAATTTGGTTGAGGGTTACATAGGAGAAATCAGCCCCACATCTAAGGGATATGGTGGGGAAGAGAGGAGACAAGAGACTTCCTTACACTAAGGCCATCAAGAGAATGGCTGCCCCTGTCCCCATGAAGGCACTAAAGGCAGCCTCTAGGGGTCCCCTCAAAGGATAGGGGTTCCCCTACAGCCTGACTCAGCCCCCACTCCATCTAGCCTGCTCCACATGCTAGGGCACAAATAGCGGAGCTGTTTCCTGCCAGGCGATGAGGTTCCTCTGCTAGTGAGAAGTGCCGCGTGGCTGGCGCATGCGCACATCACATGGGCAGAGCCCCACTTGAGGCTCACAGACCTAAACAGCAACAGCAGGACTTCAGCATGGGGCCCGTAACAGGTACCGGGCTGAAGGTAACAGCAGCCAGGAAAAATAACGGATCCAGCTCTCCAGCTACGGAAAGGGTAGCTGCTGAAGAATAAAGCACCGGAAAGCTGGATGACAAGTCACAGGTTGATTTTTAAAAATTTTTTGTATTTTTTAGGGAAGGATCTACAGGATGTTCAGGGTCTCACTACTAGATCAGACTCATAGTGATCCGCCTGCTTACAGCCTCCCAAGAGCTGGGATTATGAAGTGCACATCACCACGCCCAGTCTCAATAGCCTTCTCAGTGCACCCCAGGGGTGGGGCTAGCAAGGCAAGCCTGGGGATCGAACCCCGGGCCCCTGCATCTGCTTGCAGGTGCTTTAATCTGCTAAGCTACTTGGCTGGCCCCTTGAACTGATTTTCAATAATAAATACACACTCAATGAGCTTGTACAGGTAGATCCAAACGAAACCAGAGCAAACAGGACAACAGTTCTGAGGATGCGAGGTGAACCAGGCTCCCGAGGATGACACACTGGGCCTCTAGGCAGAAGACCAGTCTATGCTTTGAGCTCACAACCCCCATGCTGACCCCCGGTCCCGAGGCTGCACCCCGAGCCATCAGCGAGCTGCAGGCAGCCTCCAGCAGCAGATGCACCACCCGTGACCACAACCCACCCACCTCCGGCTGTGTCCACACTGTGGCCCATTGCACCTGGGACGGGAATAAGCTAGCTACAGGGAACTCTTCAGACGAGAGAATCTGTCCTCCCAAAATCCCTGAGGCAAGCTGTGGCTCTAAAGAGGTGCTTAATTCATCACTTTCTACTCGTGCCCATTAAGGGGCTCATGTTAAGAGGGCAGGGCCAGGCTCCGCCTCTTATCAGAACTACCTTAATCCTCTGCTGGTAGAGATGCCTCTGCTTAGACCCCAGAGCACCTTTATACCAGCACCCCAGGACCATGCTTCAGGGGTCACCTTTAAACTGCAGCACCTGGTGTGCTAGTTCTCATCAAATGCAAACCACCTTAGTGACACGAAGCCCAGGAATGCCTGGCACTGAATGCCTCAAGTGCAAGCTCAAAGTAGACGTCTACCGGTTTACGGGTCCCGCCCTAGCAGACTGGCTCACACCCTGCTACCACTCCCACCCCCATGCTGGACACCAGCACATCAAACCTCTACCTCCCAGACACCGTGGTGACCGCAGCCAGTGACAGGTTTACAATGGAGAGTGGCTTGGGGGCCACCCTGGCCCAAGGCTGGCTGAGGTGAGCCTCTGGGCCCAGCTGTGTGCTGCAGGCTGGTGCTGCTCAGCACACAGGAGGAAGCTCTGACAGGCAGGCTGGGGCCGGAGTGGGGCCTCTGGGAGGATAAGGCCAACGAGGTCCCAAGGGCAGGGGGCCTTGGGATGGGCTGCGCTCTGCCATCCCCTCTTCCGGGACCATGCTGGACCCTGGTTTAGGACCCAGACGACAACCCTTGCTGAGTAAGCCCCCGGGAGGCTACTTCTAAGGCCAGAGCTGCCTCACAGCCTCTGCTAACTCGGTCCCAGCAACACAGGATGACAGAGGCTGGGGACATCCAGAGTGCGTCACCAAGGGAGAGGTGAGAAGGAAAAGTGTGTCATCTCTTCCTATCTGTAATCTTTTATGGGGGAAAATATATTTAACAGAGCAAGGTATCAACAAGTATTATCCTGGACTCTGCCACTGCTCCTGCACGTTAGAAGTGAACCATTAACATGCAGTGCCCCATCAGTCTCAGCAGGAGCGCAGGCGGAGGGCCACGTGGGACGGCGGAGACACAGCGGGCTTTCCGGCTCCACACGGGAGTTACTTCTTGAGGGAGAGCTGTGTCCAGGCTGCCACCTCCTTGTGTGGATGGAGCTACGTGCGGAGCCTGAGGAGCCGGCCACGTGGTCACATTTTCTTTCAAGGTCAGCTGCACTCAGGGTTTAAGGTAGGTTTTTAAAGAAACATTCTAAAAAAAGAAAACAGGGAATGGAGAATTCTCAGAACATGTCTAATTTTAAAAAAGAAATCCTGGCTGGGCGTGGTGGCATGTGCCTGTAATCCCAGCACTTGGGAGGCTGAGGCAGGAGGATTGGTGTGAGTTCAAGACCAGCCTGAGCTACAAAAGTGAGCTCAAGGCCAGCCTGAACCGCATAGTGAGACCCTGTCTCAAAAAGACAAAAAAAAAAAAAGCCTGAGAAAAATGGATCTGAGGCTAACTTTAAAAATTTAATTGAAGCTGGGTGTGGTGGTACACGACTGTAATTCCAGTACTCAGGAGGCTGAGGCAGGAGATCACTGGGAATTTTAGGTGGTCTGCAGAGTGAATTCAAGGTTGTCTGAATTCCACGGCAAGACCCCATCTCACAAAAACAAAAGGCAACCTTATTCATGTAGTGTTAATAACAGGAATGCAGGGTTCACTCCGGTGGGGACAGCTTCTCTGAGTCTGCGTTAAGGGTGGCTAAGCCAAACAGGTCCCACTTTCTTGCTGTTTTAAACAAAAAGAGCTAGGGATGTGGCTCAGGGGTGGAAAAGCAGGCTTGAGGCCCCAGGTCCCAGAGCCAGTACCGTAAACCCTCCTTACGCAGAAGCCTGGGGCAGAGGATGCAGAGCAGGAGGACCAGCCCCGCTTCAGGCAAGACTGAGTCAGGAGGGAAAAAACCAAAACAGGCACAAGAAAGCAGAGCACAGGAGGGGCGGGGCGCAGCTCCGAGGAACCTGGCTACACAGTTTTAGTTTCGAATTCTTCTAACCAAATCACTTTTCTCTTCCATCCTGAAGGATATGTTCTTCTTTCCCCTAGAAATAAAAAGACAATGACTTCAGTAAAATTCCACAAGAGCTCCAAAGACAGCCAGCAAAAACGAACCTGCTTTACATTCCATTGTGTAGTCACAAATACACATGTCCATTATGAAGATGTCATTGTAGTGCTAAAGAACAAGAGGCACCTTACGACAGAAAGGGACCCTAGGCAGGCGCACCCCAGCGAGCACAGCCCTGGGCTCTCAAATCCTGGCCTCCACAGTAGGGCGCGCACCTGTAATCCAGCACTCTGGGAGGGTGAGGCAGGAAAACAAGTTCAAGCCCAGAGTGGGCAACTTAGTGAGACCCTCTCTCGACATAAATTCTTTTTTAAAAGGATGGGATCCAGCTCAGTCCAAAGGCTCTGGGTTCAGGTTCAATCCTCAGTCCCCACACCCCCAGCCTCCTCACCGTCCCTCAGTTTACACTGCCTAAGTCAGTCAGGCTTAGTCTAAGGACTCAGAACCTGCTCGAGGGGGGGAATCCTCTCTTCAGGGTTCTCATGGGGACCCAGGTGGGCTGTACCAAAGTCACAGCGTGGTCAAGGACACAGGACGGGCTGATGCTGCCTTGCCCCTGCAGTCATGGTGGGTGGAAAGCCTGTCCCCTCCCTACATGCCTGCAGCCACGGCCACAGTGCTCTGCCATCATGGTCCACGGAGCGCCAAAGCCCTGCTGGGCACCAGGGGCCGAGCACTGTCCCCACCTCAGGTAGAGTGATACCTGCTCATGGGGTGGAACAACTCATAATCGCTGCCAAGGCCAGGCCAGAGAAGGAAGCCCCAGGCTGCGCACCAGAAGCCAAGGACAAGGCGCAGGGGACCGGGCTGGTGGGGCCTTAGGTCTGTAAAAGGCACAAGCGAGAGAGGGGGCTACTTTGGAAAAGCCACCAAGGCTGAGAACAGAGAAGCGGTGGAACGTGGAACCAGGGGAAGCTGACTTGTGTGTGTGTGTGGGGAGGAAAGGATCACCTGGTGACAGCTGCCACTGTCCCTCTCCAGATCACCTCCAGAGCAGGAAGTGGGGCCTCAGAGGCCTCACCCAGGACACTCAGTGTACAGCCAAGCTGGACGTCTCTTTCCTTGGCACTGGAAGTGGGGCAGACATGCAGGTGGCTGTGCCCTGGACTGCCGCCTGTGGGTGACCGGAAGAACCGTCCACACAGCACAGGGGCCGATCGGCACTCTCCAGGCCTAGCACCCTGGGGTCTTCGCCCTGGGCAGGAACTCTGTCCTATCCTCCAATCAGTTCCCTCAAACAGGAAGACGAGGGCTACTGTAGACAGGCCTGCTCTGCTTTGCCAAAGCATGGAGGACATCACCCGGAAGTGAATCAGATGCGCAAAGCCGGACCAGGCTTCTAGAGATTCAGGCCAATGGTCTGGGGTTACAGGTGGTGCAGGGGTGAGGCCCGGGCGGGGAGCAGGGGTGAGGCAAGGGGGTGGAGCAGGGGTGAGGCACGGGGGTGAAGCATGTACACCAGCTGCCCACAGTGGGCTGGACCTGGGGGTGGTCAGAAAGTCAGGGTTTTCAGGTCCATTTCACCTTAGCGTACCTATTTCCTGAGAATATGATAAAGGAGCGGGAAAAGCCAGATCGAAAGACAGTAACAAGTACAAGTTTTTAAGAAAAAAAAAGCCTCAGTCGTTCTAATGGAAAATGTGCAACTGTTCTTCCTTCAAGAATATTTCTTGGGGCTGGTGAGATGGCTCAGTGGTTTAAAGTGCCTGCTTAGGAAAGCTTTAGGCAACCGCAGGGACCGAGGTTTGATCCCCGGGCACCACCCTCAGGGCAGGCTGAGCTAGCCATAATATATTAAAAATAAAAAAAGTATTTGTAGTTGCACTTTGATGTGTTTTCCTCAGAAACACATACTTGATATAAATGCTGCTTTTAGAGGCAGGAAAAGAACTGTGGACAGTGCTTGGGAAATAAACATTTACAGGAGTCCCACTGGCACTGAGCAGAAGTGACGCAGGGCTGGCGTGGCCTCGCCTGCTAGCAAGCTCGAGGACCCAAGCTGCACCTCCAACACCTCAAACACCAAACAAGAAACAAAGGCCACGATGACTCTAGCAGTCCATGGCCCCAGAGCTGTGGCTCCCAATACTCACGGGACTCGAAATGGTGTGACTGTTCCTTACTGGTTGTACTGGGAGCCAGGCAGCTGGCCAGTCTGGAGTCTGTACACCGGGGGTTCCAACAGCCTGCGTCGTTTTGCAGGGATCAGAGGGCCCCTCCGGGCTGTGCCTGCAGACTTGTGGGCCTCAACTGCACTTGAGTCCTGTGGACTTCGCACCAGCCCCCAGTAGCCTCGGAGGTGGGGGTCTAGGTGTGATCTTCGGAAGTGGTCTCCTGCGTGACCCTCAGCTCCTGCCCTGGTCTTGTCTGCACACACTCTGAGAAGTGAAGGCACCTTTGCTGCCTGAGGGGACGCTGGCATGTACCTCTGATGAAGCTGGTCAAATCTTTCTTTAATTTCATCATACCGACTCTTAGGCAAGCGGGGAGCTTCTGTCCTCGGTGCTGAAATAGGTTGGCTGCGTGGTGCTGCCCAGCTGATGGTCTCAGAACTGTGTCCTTGCAGAGGGTCAGGCGTCTGTGCAGAGCTGCCTGGGCTCTGCGGGGGATGGGGCTTTGAATCCTTCCTTGGGGGGCACCTGCTCACTTCAGCTGATCTTTTGCCTAGCTGCTCAAAAATTTCACTTAAGCTTTTAGCTTTTGTTCTGTTGAAAGGAAGCCTCAGTCTGTGGGTCCCTGAACCCCAGGGACCGCCTGGCCTCACACAGCCACCTCTGTATACATCCAAGGCCCGGGATTCTGAGTGTCCAGTGGCTTGAGG
>PVKN010017348.1:0-17373 GCA_004027915.1 Capromys pilorides | reverse complement strand
TCAGGTATTTTGTCCCACAATGAGAGAAAAGTACCCAAGACACCATTTATCACAGTTTACTTGGGTAGTTTGAGCCTATAGCTCTTTTTCTGGAATAATTGATATAGCACTTTCTGTTCCGTTTATCAGTGCTGGAGTTACACAGGGCCTCATGCCTGCTAGCAAAGCACTTCACTACGGAGCAAAACCCCTAGCTTTTCCTTTCACTCTCAGGTGTCTGAGTTTCCATGACAAATTTTGTGACCATGCTGCAGAAAGGCCCAGTTTCCCCTACAGCAAGCCTTGTTCGTGCCCTTGTTCAGTGATATGCTTGGCTCCTCTGATTGTTCATAGCATGAAAAGCTTGTCTTTGTGAGTTAGGTCTTCATGCACATCTTTCCAGTTATTTCTTCTTGTGAACTTGCCTGGCTTTTCAAGCCAGATCTACAGTCCTGAAAGGCAAGGGGTGTGTCTCACACTCCCCTTATGGCACCGCCATCGAAGACCCCCTCCAGCAAATTGTTGGACATACCTTCACGTTGATATGCTTGGTTATGGGCCAACATTTTGCAAAAACAAAAATGGAAAAGGATGATCAATACTTAGGGCAAGTTATTTTTTTTATTTTTATTTTTTGCTGGGGCTAGGGAGATAGCTCAGTAGAATAAGCACTTGCCTGGCAAGCACAAGGGCCTGAGTTCAATCTCCAGTTCCAAAAAAAAAAAAAAAAAAAAAAAAGTAGGGCAAGATATTTTAAGCTTGAGGTTTGGGGCTCAGCTCCTAGGAGTATCTGAGTTCCCCTCACTCATGATCATGAGGAAATGTATGTATGTATGTATGTATGTGTGTATGTATGTGCATTTTCCTGGGGAAAAGGCTCCAAAAGTTTTCTCTTTAAAAATCATATCCGGAAGCATTTACACCCTCCCACATGTGAAGAGCTTGACTTTGGAAGGCAAGTCTTCTTTGCGCACCAGAAGCATACATATGGACCCCACAGCGCTGCCTCCTCTTGCGGGCACCGAAGGCTTCCAGGAAGTGGGCTCATTAATATTCTGAACAGTTCCCTGGGAGGCAAGCAGAGGGCAGGCAGGCGGGCTGATTATCTTCCTTCTGCTCTCAGGAAATTACAGAGGGGTATGTGGGTGTGGGCGTGGGCACACAGATACTGCCTGTGACTGGGTGCTGTTGGGGGCTGGGTCATGGTCCTCCTCTCCTCTGCTGGGCTGAGCCTTTGCAGTCTGCACAGTTAAGTGCACAGAGGGAGAGGTCGAGGCAGTGTGGGCTGGAGTCGTTTCATCACCAGCCAGCCAGCTGTGTAGTTAGGGGAAGATTTTTAACCTCACTGAAGCTCTGTTCCTTCATTTATAAAGCACAATTAATAAAAGCCAGCTCACTTACTGTGCTATATCAAGGATTGAGTGAGACAATATGTGTAGATGTTCAGAGCTTTGTACATAGGGAGCCCTCAATACATTGTAGCTGTAACTGTGCACTTGTAGAACTAGACTCTATAGTGCACTGGCTCCAGGCAGGCTGCAGGTCTGACTCACTGGATGCATAAGGCAGCAGACACCCTCTGCACGACCTGCAGCCCAGTGGACATGGGGCAGTATGGAGACCTGAGCTCACAGGGCCTGTGCCCCAAGAACTAGACACTGACAGGATTTACTTGGCTGGGAGTGGGTAGTGTCTCTTCCCATGGCTATTTCAAGAGATGAATCTAGAAGGTAACATGGCCAGACAGTGGCCGTGGCTGGGATATGGAAAGGCCCAGGATGGGCTAAAGAAGAAGCCTGGTGAGGGGTCTCTTTCAGCCTCTGCTATTAAGCTGTTGTGTGGGAAATGTGAGGAGAAATGGATAGGAACCTCTAGGTCTCATTTGACAATAAATTCTTCTGACCCTAGGTGCTCAAGGAGGATTTGATAAGGGATCAGTCTTAGGGCAGGAACTTTCTAGTTGGTTTGTGTTTTCTCTAGGGTGTCTCAGTCTCTTTAGCATAGGCCTTGGCTTCCCTTACCAGCCTCAGTGCTTGGCTGCAGGCCACAGTGTGGCCCCTACTCCCAGGCAGCCACTGATGAAAAGCATCTGAGACAACATCCAAAGGCCATTATTCTTTTGATGTGGAAAATTGCTTCACTTCCAGCCCTACTAGTAGCAGGGATAGAATGAGCAGAACTCACAACCAGTAGGAACTGAGTTAGACTGTGAGATGCGTGAATAATCTGGCTCTGTCACTAAATTGCCCAGGCTGGGCTGGAATTGGCCATAATTCTGCCTCAGCTTCCCGGACTTCTGGAAATATAAAAGTGCACCACAATGCCTGGTAGGTTTGATTCTGACTCTTGGAACCAGCTGAGACTTGGGGGTTGTCTTTCCGACTGGCTCATTTTCATGATGAAGAACAATAGGTCCCTGGGAGAGCTGATCGACCATCTCAGAGAGAGCTGCAGTCAGCTCTCCTGCCTCCTGTTTAGAGCCCTTTGTGTCACTCAGCATCACCTCCTTGGCTCTAACCCTGTCACAGTGGCGTCAGAGTACCCTTTCAGGGACATCATTAAGATGGGGGAGGCCAGAGAATTGGATGGGGCATGGAGCCAAGGGCAAGCCCCTGGAACTTTCTGAAACCAGGCTTACGTGACCAAAGAGAATCTGTCTCAACTGCTGTGTCTGGAAGAGCATTTTAAATAAGCTGGGGCGGACGCTGCCTCTGTGGCCTTCAATCATTTGGGAAGCTGCCTGGGGTTTCCTGTGGCTACCTAGTCATTTGAGGATCACTGTGATGGAGGCCGAGCAGGCAGAGATGGCAGCTGGTGGTCTTCCTTGGCATATGCCCTTCTAGTTCCAAAGTTTTCTGATAAGTTCCTTTCCAGAGGCTAGCACTCTATGTTGAGTCACTCGGCAGGCCTCAAGAACAGCTGGTGGCTTTCTTTTGTCCTCTCTTTTCCTGGTTTGTGAAAACCCAGAGCTGCACACATGTGTTTAGAAAACAAACGGGCATTGCTGTACATTTTGCTCTGTGTTTCTCCCTCATTTGGAAACACTTCTTCCACCCTGAGAGCGCAATTCACCTTCTGTTGAATGGAGTAGATTTGGCAACTGGACTGGTTGGGGAGGGTGGGTACTGAGCAACATTTGCACCAAAGTATCTTGCTGCTATTGATTTGCTGCTCTGCCCAGTGGTTTGTCATTGGCAGATAGCGCTCTGCAGTATCTGGAAACAGCTTCTCCACCAGGAGTCATCAGAAGCACGATAAGGTCTGCGCTTGGTGGACAGAGTTAGCCTGGGCCCAGGGAACTTTTGCAGACTTCTAATGGCTCCCAGAGTAGGAGGGCAGAGAGTGAGTCCCTAGAATTTTCTAAACCTGGAGTGTTAAATATACGCCTACAGGTACCACTGTCTCATCCTGCTTCTGCAGCAGACATATCACTAATTGAATATTTATGCTCTTCCCTGTGGTATCTGCTTTCAGCCTCACAATCCTTTGCATAGCCAATTGATTGGAGTGGGCGGAACCATTCCTATTCTTATTCTTTAACTGTTCCCTAGCAATGAATTGATGATTGCAATGCCAAGGAGCAAGACAGTAGGAGCAGAAACATTGAGACTCATTGCCAGGGGCCCCGCACAGGGCAGAGCCTCCTGAAATGTGCTTGGTGAACAAAGGAAGTGTAAATAGAGTCCAGGAGACTGCTAGCACGAGCTGGCATCATCTCTGTGTATTCCAAGTTCGTTTCTAAATACAGACACCGTTGACCTTCCGTGTTCAGCATAATTCCCACATAGAACATAGAGCGCATGCGCTATAAAAAATGACTGTTCTACTTTCTACATTTGTGTAATTTTTGACAGGGCATCTATGCCAGGAGCTGCTGACACAGGGCAGTAGTGATTCTTCCAAACCTCGGGCATGTGCTCTCTGTCTCTCTGCCTCTGTTTCTCTCTCTCTCTCTCTCTCTCTCTCTCTTTGAGACAGGGTCTTGCTATGCAGTTCAGGCTGGCCTTGAGCTCACTACTGTAGCCCAGGCTTGTCTCAAACTCATACTGATCCTCCTACCTCAGCCTCCCAAGTGCTGGGATTATAGGCGTGCGCCACCACGCCCAGCTACCTCCTTTTTCTCTTTAATTGTTGTTTAAGTTTGGTGCTGAATTCTCCAGAAGGCTGCTCTGAAGTGGGACAACTGCCAGCCTTACCTGCTGCAGGGCTCTCTGGATGTCGATGCCCTGACCCCAAGGCACAGCTGGGTTGGCCAGACAGTCGCCAGCATTCCCCCGGCGAGATATATCAATCCGCTGCCTCCGCAGGCTCTGGAAAGCCTCTGCCATTACCTTCACGCCATCGTATGTAAGTGCAGAGGTGTACTGGAAGAGGAAAAGAGACAGGTATGAGAGGGGGCCGGCGGGAAGCCGTGGAGAGCTGTGCCTGTCTTGTGCTTCCTGGCAAGCAGAGTGCGTACAGCAGACTTGGTAGAAGGAACAGGTGGAGAGGGGCGAACCAGCGCTGACGCACCTGACTCTTCCACTGAGACTGCGCTCTATGCTGTTGCGCGCTCTGCAGGGTGAGCTCAGCGCAGTTAGATGAGGCACTCACAACAAAGGCCGAGCTCTAGACTTGCGTGTGCAGTGTGGTGATTTTTAAGCAATGCTGGTTCACTAGGGGAAAAATGTGTAGCTTAAATGCAACGCAGCTGCAGGCCAAAGGCACGGAAAATCAGTTGGTTTTCTTTGCATTATAGCCACCCATTGAAAGCCAAGAAGAAATGATTAGTCTACTATTTCTGATAACAGTGGAAGGGAAAAAAAATATTCTGAGATGAGTGAGCCCTTAGTCATGTGTTCATGCGGGTCTCTCAAGTGGTGAGCTTACATCCTGTAAACGTTCTGGGTGCGTGTTAATGGTACCTTGCACTGTTTTTCCCCACTTGACCAAATGGAGCTAAAAGATGTTGTTGAGACAAACACAGGGGAAGAGCCCAGGAAAGCGATTTCTGTCCTCCTACTGAACTGTTCCCAGGCTTCCTCTGCTGTCTGGCACGTTGTAAGCACACAGCAGAGAGTTGCAGAATCAACAGCAAACATTTTTACAGGGTTAAACATTGTTTCTTTCCCCACATTTCCAAGATAATTGTGCTTCCTTTAGAAATTGAGTGGTATATTCATATATCAGGCAAATACTTTCTGTGTCTGGTTCACAGATTGATTTAAAGCACTCTTGGGAGTTTTGCTTATTTAAACTCATGATGAGATGAGTTTTTTTAAAAAAATGAGTCTTAATTTCTCCACCCCAACTCTTTCTTGTAACACTAGGAATTGAACCCAGGAATTTGACCTGGAGGGCAGGGAGTCTTACCTCTGTGTTATTTCCCTAATCTTGTAAAGGAACTTTAATTTTGAGACAGAGTCTTGCTAAATTAGCTGTGATTATACGCTTGTACCACTGCACCTGGCTTAGTCTGTGTTCTTGAAGAATTAAGTTAGTTTGATCAATAGTGGTTGAGAAGCATGCCAGTCACATGGCCCGCAATTACGAAAACAAATCCACTGAATGGCAGGAAAAAGTTGCCAGGCCTTCACTGTTTGCCCCCGATACTTGGCCTCAGAATCCTTCTTAACCTGTGCTTTCTACATAGCCACTGACAAACTATTTGACGTGACAGGGGAATAAAAATGACTTGTTCTCTTTGTTCTAAACCATTCTCAGAGAGCACACAGTATCTTGGTTGCAGGACTTAAGAGATGCATTTCTGGGAAGTAGATACTGTGCCTGATAATTGATAGCTGACTCTGAGGTAGAGACATCTCAAGGAAATCCCATGCATAAAGAAATGAGCTTCCTCTGGAGCTATGGAATGTGGCGTCCCTGTCTAGACTAGAGATACAATTTCTTTGGTTTGCTATGCAGTCAGTTGAGGGTGGTTTCCTTATACATGGAAGACCTGTGTGTGAATGTGACAAGCAATTCTTAAAGAAAGCAGTGTGTGTCCCATTTTTTCTTTTTATCATCCTGCTGGGTAGAGCACTGAGATGATGGCAGGGGTTTAAGCAGCCATCTTGAACCATAAGACCAAAGCCATGTACTAAAGACAGCAGAACAAGACAGAAGAATCTGGGGTATTTGTCATGTAAACCCTGACTAAAACAGTGGTCTAACTATATGAACCTTGGGTCTCTTCCAGTCCACCCGGGTGTGGTCCCTGGCATCACTGGTCTTCCACTGCTGCATGATTTTGGCTGGGACGGTGTCTGTGTAGTTCACCAGCTGGAACCCGGTCACGTTTGCTCCACTCTCCTTGAATTTATTTAAGTCAATGTCCATGAAGCCCTGTGGAAAGAGTGAAGGGGAGAAATCAGGACAAGATCAACACCCATGTTGCAGAATCGCAGGGTTTTCCGTCCTACTTTACAGGGTGGATCTGGGTCATTAGTTGCTTTGCGCATGAAATTAGCACAGAGGTTGTAAATCGTTGCCCTGCAGCCAGCAGGGCTGGGTAGAAGGCCTGGCTCCCAACTGTCTGTTATCGTCATGGTGGTGAAGTTACTTGATGCTCCATTCATCTGCCTATTGTAGGACAGGAAGCAGACACAAGAAGATGACCTGTGTTAAAGCTGGCACAGACAGAGGGACCAGTACATGGCATTCTAGCAAAAAGACTGGTCAGCGGCTGGGTTATGAGGGCATAGATATGTGGGACAAAATACAGACAACTACCTCACTCGCCTGCCCTAGCCCAGGCACCACAGAGAGAAGAGAAATCTGAAGCCCATCACTGGCAAGTTCTTGCAAGCTCCCCAAGGTTACTGGCAAGTGTGTGGAAGGGGCTGGATTCTAATCTGGATTTTCATCCCGCCTGAGCTCTTTCATGAACAATGGTCCAGATCTGTCTTGCCTGATGAGGCCTGATCAACTCTAACATCTACAAAGCATTCTTTATTGAGAATGGAATTCCATCCAATGCAGGAAAACTTGTTAAAACTCAGGAAGTCTTCGACTTAAAAGGAAACCTTATATTTATATAATATATTCAATAATGTACAGTACTTTCATATCTATGACCTCATTTCACTTTATCCTTTTATAAAGTACAAATTAGATGCCTATTTGCCAGATAAAGAAGCTGAGACAGAGGAGGAAAATAGAGTTGCACAGTCATTCAGTGAGTTAGCTGTAGAGACGGGGTCGGAAACAAGTTCTTCTGTTATGCAATGGGTCTTTGAGCACTGTCTCTAGTGGTGAGTGAAACAGAACTTTCTTTTCTTTTTTTTTTTTGTATTTTAGGGAAGGGTCTATAGGGTATTCAGGGTCTCACTACTAGATCAGACTCGTAGTAATCTGGCTGTTTACAGCCTCCTAAGAGCTGGGATTACACCATGTGCACCACCACAACCAGTCTCAATCACCAACTCAGTGTACCCTGGGGGCAGGGCTGGCACAGCAGGCAGGCAGACCAGGGATTGAACCTCTGGGCCCTGTGCCTGCTTGCAGGTGCCTTAATGAAAGAGAACTTTCATGTACCTTGCTCTCTAGTGGGAAAGACAGACAACAAACAGGGACATATGGGACAAGAGAGATCCTTCACACATATAGTAAGGTAGAAATGAGGCTGTGAAGAGAGAGATAATAGGGTGCATGGAAAGAACGGGGCTCTGCCAGGCTGTGGAAGGGAAGTACATGATCAGACTGTGGGGAGTTGTTGAATAAGGGTCTCAGCTTGTGAGTGGGCTGTGGGGTTTCTGGGGTCATAGCAAGGGCTGAGAGGGGAGGATTGTTTCTTGTGTAGAAACAACTCCAGAAACAGGAAGGAGTTGATGTGACGATGGCATGGTGGACGAGGAGGAGAGAAGGTGGGAGGTGAGGTTGGGAGGCAACCCAAGGCAGAACCTCACACAACCTTGCTGTAACTTGGGTTGCTTTTTATACATAATGTGGGACTCCCTGCAAGTATCTGACCAGGAGTCCCAGAGTTGTTGTCGGTTCTGGTCCATGGCTTGGTCAGTTGCCAAATCTCAGTCAGAGAGAGAGGGAGGAGGGGACAGAGGAAGCACTGTGGAGGATGAGGGAGCCCCCAGTGGGCTCCTAAGAGGTCTGAGTGCAGTCTCAGCTCTCTTGGGATCTGGTGCCACATAGTGATCTGTCCACATCTTTTAAACTCTTATGACAGCGTCTAAAGGAATGATCTCCTTAATTCAAAGCCATTTATCCATCTACATGCCCAGATTCTGTGACTCATTTTGTTTTGTGGAAAAACCCATCCCGGGCCTACTGAGCCACACTCTTCATTCCTGGGAATGCTGTTTTCTGGGCTGGCTCCCTTCCATCTTGTGGCTCTCAGCTGGAACACCACTTCTCCAGAGATGTCCTTCCCAACCCCTCATTGAAGAGCCGGTTCTTGCTCTGTAGTGGACCCTGTCAGTGCCTCTTTCACCTCCACTCCCTTTCCACATTGCAGCTCCATATTCTATCCTAACTGCACCCACTTCATTCTCCACCTACAGCCAGGAGAAGCAGGATGTGCTGAGGAGCTAATACATCCAGGAGTGGCTCCTGACTCCCAATCAATGATACTTGGGGAGGAAGTAGATTGTGTCCCAGAATTTTCCCCTGGGGTGCCTAAGCCTGCTGTGCGGTCTACACTGACATCTCAGTCTACACAGACGGAGCTTGCTCAGCGGCCTACAGTGTTTAGTATCTTGCTGACACACCTGTACTTTCTTCTTTCTCTTCTCTCCTTACTCTTTTACTTTTCTACTGGCGCTTCTAGGTTTGGTGTCAGAGAAACCACACGTACGCAACCCTTGCCTTGGGATCTCTTCTGGGCAAACCCAGTGTAGTTATTGCCAGCAGCTCTCTTGCAGCAAGTCCCACCTCAGTACCTGTTCCAGTTTCTGCAGACCACTGTTCATAGCCTAAAGTGCTGTGTTCTTTTGTCCTCTCCCTTCCCACTGGAATGGCAGATTCAGAGGGCAGAGACCTTTTCCTGTATTGTCCCCTGATATGTCCTAGAACCTACAACCTCCAACCATACTTGGAATACAGTGGGCACCCAATACTTACATGCTGAATGAATAAGTAAATGCCAGAGTCATTTCTCCAGCATGAATGCCAACTGGCCAGGGAAATCTGACCAGCAGGCAGCAAACGCTAGTAGATGATTAATTGGCTGAAAGGAAAACTCAGGTGGGGAGTAACTTTTGAGACTTCCTTGTTCCATGGCCACATTTTCAGAGGCTTACAGAGGTTATGGGTCTGCACAATGCTACCAGCAAGCTGCTCTTAAAGGTGAGGTTGGCATAGTGCTTCTCTACCTGGGATGCGCTCCCAGAGATGGTGCCTCTTTAAGAGTTTCTTCTTAATCATTCTGCCACCACTAGTTAGAGGCTGGCTGGCATGCATTGGAGGGATTTTCCATATTCTTTAGAGATTTTTAAAAGAACATCTTGTTCACAAAGTAACTATTGAGAGAATGAAATGGAAATCATGTCCTGCAGTTGAAGTCTGTCACTTTCAAATCCGTAACAAGCTCCCGGGCATTTGGTACAGACGGCTGCCATGGCAAGCACAGTGCAGTCCAAATGAAATGGCAGGGTTTGCTCAAACGGAAGTGTGTACCAGGCCAGCCCCAGGATGTCCGATTACATAATTAATAGAGCCAAGGGGCCAGCAAGATGGCTCAGTGGTCTAGAGCCCCTGCTTGGACAAGCTTGGGCAGCCACAGGGACTACGGTTCGATCCCTGGCACCACATGCTGCGCCAGCTCTTCCCCCTCCCCCCCCACCCCCTACCCCGGGCAGGCTGAGCCAGCCAGAACACAAATAAATGAGGTTTAAAAAAATAAAATAAAATAAACTTTAAAAAAAAAATAAAGCCAAAGCCTGGTCATATATTAGTGGAGCCCAATGAGTAGGACCGTCTAACTAGACCCTCCTCAGAACCCTGAAAAGGAACCCACAGTGATAAGTGAATAATGGTGATGTTCGCTAAAATCACCAAAATTAGGAAATAACTTGGGGGTCAATATATGTTCATCTAATAGATGACATCTCCCTCCTACAGAAAATGTCAGGCTGGGAGTAATAATATTAACCTTACAACAACCTTCCTCACTAAGGAATGAGTCTCTGAGAGCTACAAGGCTTGATTTCTGCATAATATATGAAAAAGGATTCTGACAATATAGCATCACATTCTTATCTAAGAAGGGGAATGAAGATCTTAACTCTTTGCCTACCAGTCGGCTGCAAAACTCAGCTCACTCTAGTCCCTGGAGCCCTCTCCTTAAACAAGGTTTAATGAAATCATTTCCTAATTTTCTTTTGCCATTTTATTAAGAGGAAACCTTAGGAGGTAATTTGGGGGTAATTAGCGTGTTTTTCTCTGTCTGTCTTATTTGTGCTACTAATGATGTAATATTGCTCAAGGACACTAAGGTGCTGACTGCATTCTACTAAAGGTTTTAACCGTGAAGTTTGCTTGTCACTGCTCTGAGTGATGTTGTAAGAAGCATCCCGGTGGTGAGCCCCTTGCTCCGCGCAGTGCACTCCTCTACTAAGAGTGACACTGACCTACCAGGCGCTTGTTTTCCAAGTTATTCAATGGAGAAGTCAGGTCTCCAGATGCAGCACTCCTTCTACTGTCTCAAATGCTGGTTCTACTTGTAGCTGTTTGCAGAGTGAATGTTTTTCACCCAAGATGGTGCTTGTGGAAAATGTGGTTCTGGAGCTATTAGGTCTTTGGGTGCCTGTCTGCCATTTGTTCACCTCTGGTATTTCCTGCTGTCCTAAGGATGAATGGTGAGTTGGTGCAGTGGAGGTGGGAAGGGTGCCCTGCCTGCATCTTGATTGGAGTGCACATGAATGGTGTGGGGAGGTGGACCTTAGCTTGAAGGATGCACAGAGAACCTCAGAAAGCTTTTGTAAAAGAGTCATCCTCAATGATCCTTCTTCTGTAGCCCAGATATCTCATCAGTATTTTGGCAACACCCTAATGCTGGTGAACCAAACTCCAAGATTCAATGTGTCAAAGTCTGAAGGTAATCATGAAAACAATCCCAAATCACAGCATATCTAACTCCCGGTAAAGAGAGGGTGAGGGAGTAGCATGAGACGATGCATCCTCTAAGGGGAGCTGCAAATGAGGTTAAGCTGACAAAGAAAAAAGAGAGAGAGAGAGAGACAAGCACACATTATGTAGAAGGATGGAGAGAACAGTAAGAATAGCCAAGTACAGTAAAGGTTCTGAGAAGTACCACTTTGATGTAATGAGGGATAAGCTTGCACCATGTGAACAGAAGTGGACACATTTTGAGACCATGTGAAGCAGGACGTATGGGACACATAAGTTGAAATATCACAAAGTTTCTCTTACATGAGAAATAAAATACATGAAAATATAAATAAAGAGCAAACTAAAGGATAGATAATAGGAAGATAGATTTTTTTTTCCTCAAAGCGGAAAGGATGCAAGAGATGGAGGAGGGACAGAGGGCCAGGGTAGGAGATGCAGAAGGAATTAAGATGTGTTAGGTACACATGTCAGCTCCCTAGGGTGAATGCAATCCTTATGCACTTGGAATAGGCACTAATGAAGGAAGGAGGGTAGCACTGGAAAGAACAGGTGCTGCGTTTTTATACCCTTCTGTGCTTTCTAACCATGTGAATACATTACCTTGAAATCCTATTAAACATCCTAACAGAGCCTTATAATTCTGATGTTAGAACTCATTTATCCGTCACTGAAAAGTTGGGGAAGGGGTGGCAGTGGCTAACAGAGAGGTCACCGCCTGTGCTGTATGTAGTCTGGGAAGGCAGCCCTGCTCAGCCTTAGCTGCTGGCCTGGAGGCACAGCACCCTGGCGCTGCTGACTGCTTGAGTGCTGCGTAGCTTCACAAGTGTTCATGGAATAGCAAGTTGGCCATAGCTGCTAGCAAGAAGGCCACTTTGCCTGCTTTACGTAGGTGCATCCGAACTACCTTTTGTAAATTGTGAGGTTCCTGCCATTGAACATGAAAAATTACACAATACGCTGAAAGCCATTACAGATGTATTTTATTTATTTATTTATTTATTTTTATTATTTTATTTATTTGTTTGCTTCTTTATTTACTTATTTTATGGCTGGCTCAGCCTGCCCTGGTGGTGGGGCTGGAGCAGCATGTGGTGCCGGGGATCGAACCACAGTCCCTGCAGTTGCCTGAGCTTTCCTAAGCAGGCGCTTTAGACCACTGAACCATCTCGCCGGCCCCTACAGACGTATTTTAAATATGTCTTGAATGCTTTTCCTGAGTAGGCATTCTGTTACTTGCTTTATACACATAGTCCTATCCAATCTCCTATGCAGTCCTGAGAGTTTAAAGTTATGCTGTAGGTACTTTGTGCTAATTCGCATATATGAGGGAGTGCCCATCCCATTTTCTCTTAAGAAGATCTGATTCAGAAACCTTTGGAAACTCCCCTCCCCTCACTCAGAAAGCAAAGATTCAAATGCTAATGTAATGCTAAACTCTATCTTAATTACTACTGTGGGTGGCCCTACCAGTGGAGCAACCTAGGGCCCTAGATTTCGGGTGGTATGTCCACAATATCCCAGTTAGGGGTGGGGACAGAGAACCCCAGACCAGGGCTGTTATCATTAAGAGCCCACAATAGATATCCCACCCCGTTCGGGCAGGCTGCTACACACAGACTTCTACCTGGAAGGATCCTTCTCTCTAGTTCTTCTGTTTGACATCCACCACTGAAGTCTCATTTACCTGAAGCCTGTTAGTGCCTGGCTCCTCTACATCGACACCGGGGAGCAAACCTTGTCTGTGACAGGGCACACGTAGCTAAGATTTGCAGGTCTCATTGCTTCTTAACTCTCTGGATCTGTCATGGTTGCATAACAGCAGGCATCGAGAGTAGCAGTGTATTGCCAGATGAGGATACTTAGCTTCTCTATAATTTTCACACTTTACAAAATAGCATTCTTCCCATGTTTTCCTACTGCTTTAGAGATGTAGAAATCATTCTTAGCTCCGAAGTCACTTGGCCCATAGGCCACAGTGTGCTGAGTCTGCACCTATTTAGAAGCAAAGTGTTTGGAGAACTAAGAAAAGCCCTCATTGTATTGGTAGAGACCCTGAGCTCCAGAGTGAGGGATGGTGGCCAGCAGCCTTATGTGCTGAACAGAGGCCTGGCTGGAACTCCACTGTTTCCTCTCTGGACCCAGTGTAGGAGGCAAAGTAATGCTAAATAACAATTTAAAGAGAATGGGTAGCAGTGAAAGTGCTTAATTAAGTTAACTACTTCACATAGCTACCACATCTATTCCATTATAATTTGCAAAGGAATAGAATGGAAAACCATTTCAAATAATTACAATGTCCTAAAGAGACGCTTAACATTATAACTACATTGGACATGCTTTCATCTCGCTGTGAGGATCTGGAGAATGTTTTAAGGATCCAGGCCATTATTATGACTATTAATTTCCAAATGGGCTTGGAAGTCAAGGAACTGATCATATGTTGTCACTGGTCAGTTAGCTTCTTCAAGGGTCAGTGCACTGGTTTTCAAAATGCAGGTACAATAACATGTACGTCAGAGAGTTAGTGGAAGGTTTCAAACAACTCTTATGATTAAGAACCTGGGATGGCTGTGCCTGGCACTCAGTGAGGGTATAGAAATGCTGGCTTTTATTCTTATTGTCACATGCACCACCATCATTGTCATTGGGTCAGCGGGGGTGAGCATCATTAGAACTGCTTCAAAATGTGGGTTTGGGTCAGGCGAGCAACCCAAAAGGCAGGTGCGTCAGAACACAGCTCTTCAGGATGAAAAGCTTCATCTTCAAAGCTGGCTTTTGCTTCTTTTCCAGGATGCTTTCACATCATGCTTTTCAGCCCACCTGAGCAGACACCACATCCGACACAAGGAAGAAGGACCACTGAGTCCTGCCAAGACAGGGCTAAAGGAGAAGGTGTGTTGAACAGGTCCTGGCACTTAGACGAGAGCATGCCCTCCACCCCATCCCCTGGAGATTGAGGAGAAGGAAGATTAGACCAAATAAAGAGCTTATATTTTCTACTCTAACAGCACAAGTTGAACTTGTTAAGGTCTCCCAGTTGTCAGAGAAAATCCTAGATGACAGCTCCACAGAGCGAACAGTTGTATGGAATGCAGTTTGAAGTCTTGTTCTATTAGAAATGCTTAAAAAAAGTGGAGATGATCAGCATAGGAAATAATAGAAGACCAAGTGGGGAAGAGAAAGATCTACTTGAATTTCAGAGGGATTGTCATGGGAGGGGGGAAAGAGGCAGAAGATTTGTTCTCTGAGACTCTGAAAGACAGGCCAGCACTGATGAAGGGCCAGATGTCATGGGAAGCAGATGTTGCCTAAAACAAGGGCAACCACAGCCACCAGTGACATGTATCAAGCTCGTAGGCACTGTGCAGGGAGCACGGTTTGTGCTAACTTCTTTCATCCTCATCATAGTCCTGTGATGCAGTTGCTATCATCATTCCCATATATGAATCAGAAATTTGAAAACTATAAGGAAGGGACATAGCCACTGGGGATGCACCCTTGCTAGGGATGGACGCCAGAGCCCTTGCAAGTAGCACAACACTTGGCTTGTTATGGCACTCCCGTGCATCCTACCTCCTGACCCGCTAGTCTGGTCAGTCTAATTCATGCAGTTCGTGCCCTGCATGAAAACACTCGGAGAGGTCTACATCTTTCTATGAAGAGGTTTCCATGAGACCAGGATGCGTGTCCTTTGTGCCTTGAATCCACTCTGGTACTTGGGCCATGAACCACTTTCTTTCAGTATGTCTGATGTCTCTTCCAGCTTCCCTCTGAGGATGCTCTGCAAGGAGCTGTGAGCTCCTAGAAAGCAGAGTCCACACTCTACCAGGTGCACACGTGGTAACCATAATGTACTGGAGACACAGAGGAAGGGAAGGATGAGACGCCTTTGTTCCGTGTTTCATGATTACTTGACACATTTAAGTGTGTCAACTTTGAGTCTCATTCAACTTTGAGTCTCAGCTCTTATTTCATGGACCAAAGAGGTCTTTCCTTTGACTTCCTTTTCTTGTACACTACATTACAAATCAGATCATAAATAAAAATGCCACAAACAGAGTTAGGACAACCACAAAGCTCTGCCTGTCTTTGAACCACACAAGCTGTGAGTTCTCAGGCCATCATTGTAATCTCCAGTGCTATGCATTTATTGATCTACAAAACAGGGAGATCAACTAGATCCATGACCCTCCGCACTCTGATGCTGCTACAGATGTTTTACTGGTTATCGCTGGACTCAGGAGAAGGCAGAAGGACAGGCTCTTCCTCCCTGCTCTTTCATCCACAGCTCTGCTTTTAACCTGTTTGACATGCAGGGCTTCACTCCCAAAAATTCCATTTGGAAAATAGAGCTTCAGACTAAAAAGTCTGGAAACTTCTGAGCCAGCCCAGCTCTCCTAAGGGCTTGCCCAGCTTTGATCTACAGTGCTGTGCTTACACAGGTGTGTGGGCATGAATATGGATATATACAAGTTCGTGGCATACTCTTTGGCCAAGGACTGGTGTCCTCAAGTACCCATGTCTCTGCCTAAGAGTCTTCACATTCTCCTATCTTAGCAACATTAACAAATCAAATCTTTACAGCCTCCTCACTCTGTGTAAGCCCTGCTAACACACACATGTTTATCTTGGTTTCCAACAAGTCAATAAGGCAGCGTAGCTATGCTTCGGTCAGCTGATAGGTATGTTACCCATGCCAGTGGAAAGCATTAAAACTGACTTAGCCAGGTACAATTGGAGCCAGGGAGGCATTTGTGCTACAGAGCCATCTCCCCAGCCCCTTTCCCACTGAGCCAGGGAGGGAGTTTCTCCACAGGCCTGCAAACAGGGTCAGTCAATCCCACTAGTGTGCTTTATGGGCAAAGGGCTATATAAGTTAGTCAGGACTCATAGGTGATCCCTCTCCGACGTGAGACTTAAGGTGAAATTCTTTAGCATGTGACAGAAGGTCAGAGACCCCCAAAGAGGGCTGTCCATACCAGACTGCCGAGGTATGCTGCCTGGCCTGGTCTGGGATTGGCTGGTTTTCCAAAGCTCCCTCAGCTTAACTGTCCTAATTAATTGTGTTCAGTGCTAACTAACCCTGGTTTGGCCAGAAAAAGATTCAAAGTCAATTCAGAGTTCAGCCTTTGAAACTTTCTTTGTATAGAGCAGGTCCTTGTGGCTGAATTTCCTGGGGGACCTGAAACCAACAGCATCTTCACCTGACATGATCACATGTCAGGGATCTGTCAAGGAAAAGCCAGGCCAAGGCTCAGAGCTGGGCCATACTAGTGTAAGAATTCACAGGATCTCAAATGTTGTAGGCACCCATTAGGAAAAAAATGAATGAAAGTCTAAATATTTGGCAAATTTGAAAGCTATTAGAAAGGAGGAAAGGTCTATTTCATTCATTCATTCATTTGTTCATTCATTCGTTCATTCTGCTAAGTACATCCCAGATACAGAGATACAGAAGAGAATAAGAGAGACCTGGTCCTATCTCTCAGGTTACTTAAGGTGTAGTGAGAAAGACTAATTTTACAGGTGGAATTATAGGACAAACTACATGGACGTGACCTGACCCTGAGATGCAAGGAAAGTTTCAAATGGGAAGAAAGTAAAGCCTGAAAGGAAAGAAGCACGTGGGTGGGCAGGGAGGGCAAGGGAGAGCTCTGCACGTGGAAAGTGACAAAGGGGACAGGGTCACAAGCTTCACTTGTGATTGGTTCAGATCTTTGTTTTACCATGTCCTCGTTGTGTGACCTCAGGCAGACTTCTCATTCTCAGGATCCTTTGTCACAAAATAAACACTGAGATAGTGTCCATCTCATGGAGCTGCTGTGAGGCAGAACCGTGCTGTGAGGCAGAACTGTGCTGTGTGTCACACCGCAGGACAGTGCCTGGCACATCGTAATCATGTATCTAAACTCTGTTTCTGTCCCCCTACACTGTTTGCTTTTCTCTCTTAAAAAGAGGATCTGGTGAGGAAAAAACTGAACATTGTCAGTTATGCATTGCTCCAACCACCAGCTGAAAGTGTTGCAAAGGTGTCCTTGATGCCTCTGGGTTGCTTGTAGCAAGGGCTCCATGCTCTGGCAAAGCAATCACAGCTGACTTCCCGTATAGCTGGAAAGGTCCACGGGAGGCTCCCAGGCATGGGAGGGGCAGCCAGAGTCTGCTGGGGTGTGCTTCGTTTGCAGGGGCAGGAGACACAAATCTGAATGCTTGAGATGAACACAAGATGAATGCGACAGCCTCTTCCTTGTGACTGAAGGGAGCAAATATAGCTTCGAGATATATTTGATGTCTGTGAAGTGCAGGGTGGATAACTAGGTTCTGTTGATGAAC
>PVKN010017347.1:0-17385 GCA_004027915.1 Capromys pilorides | reverse complement strand
CTCTACCACTGAGCTACACCTCTAGCTTCCAGAATTTTACTTTTGAAAAGTCCTTGTGCTCCAAAGATTAAAGAAGAAGCCCAAAAGCCACTTCATGGCACCAGAGAGCAAAAAGAGGAGAAATGAAAGTGAATTGATGTTCCTAAGTTGTCATTAACTAATACCTTAATGGCAAGTGAGTTTCAAGTAGACTTAAATGTAAGCACTGCGATGCTAAGCTGTCTTTCTTTTTGGAGTGAAAAGCAGCAAATGACAGGGCTACTGCTCAGGCAACTAAGCAGTCCCCATGCGGTGCCTAGGCCAGAAACTGCAGAAATGACTGGGGGGAGACCTGCTCAGATTCCAGCCCGGCACGGCTTCTGTTCATAGGCTGCTGGGCCTAGGCTTGCATCATGGGAGGATCATCACCCCACCCCCACGGCCCCCGCCCCCATCCTGAGGACGTCAGCCATAGGCTGCGTCTTGCTGTGATGCTGCGTTTCCACCCTCCGTGGCACACATTCCCAACCACGGTCCTCAGCCAGAACCCGTGTGGTCCACAAACGCAGCCACCGCCATTAAAATGACCCACGCGCAGCACCGAGCAAACAACAGAACTGAGCGCGGCTCCACCCGCCGGTCCAACGGGCAGTGCGCACTTTGCCTCGTGAGGCCTTCACTTTAGCTGAAGAGGGATCATAAATGAACAAAGCCGTATGTAAGAGGCGGATATTAGGGCGCCACAGCTTAGTGGACACTTCCGTGGGGGACATGCCTGTCAAGATGACACGCCAGGCTTAAACTCTGGTAAGGACACGGCCGCCCCTAGGAGGTGGTGAATCGTGCTCGGAGGATTTCACCTCGCACTGGCCCCGTGAGGTTGCAGGATTACCACCTCCACATTACAAGTGGGGAGACCGAGTCTCTGCAAAGTTGCAGTACAAAGAATCTTTAGCTCTGGGTGACGTGGGGCAGTTGTTACCTTGCTTGCACACGCAGGAACGGAATTCACGCTCACAAGTCTCCTATTCTGGGAGTGAGAGTTCGTATCTGTGTGGGACTTCTTTGTTCATCTACGTGGGTGTAACCTGAGTCAGGAAAATCACAACACGAGCAGATCCTAATACGCTCTGCTGAGAGTGGCAGGTGGCGCATCTGCTGCCAGGGTGAAAAGCTGTGGTACCATCAAAGCCTCCCCACCACCCCGCCACGCACATGCACGCGCACACACGCATGCATGGGCAAGCAGCCCTCCCGGTGAGCATGCAGGCTGGGCCGCATCCTGCTGTCCCAATAGCAGGAGGAGGCTGAGCAGGCCACGCAGCAAGCCTGCCCCTTGGCAGAAGCCAACACAGAGGAACTCAGCCCACCGCCCATCTCGCCAGACAGAGAAACACGGCCCTCTCACTGTCTCGGCACAGATCTGCATGGAGAGCACCCTCCAGGGCGTCTCCTTTGCGACTTACGGGCCCAGAAGGGAAGAAACTGAGTATCTATGAAGCTTCCAAGTGGCCCAGGCCTGGAGCTGGCTGCTGGCCTTTCTCGTTATTAAACCTTCACCAGATTAGTAAGGTGTTACCTGCTCCATTTCCAAGGAGAGGTTAAAAGAGGAGATGCAAACTGGTGGGTGGTTTAGCCTGAAATCCCGGCACCCTTTCTGGGCAATTTAGTAATACATACATACATACGTACGTACATACATGCCAGGGGCGTGCTTACCCCAAGAGACAATGGTACGGACTCGCTTTCCTTTCCTAGATTGCTGATTACTGCAGATCACTGAGCCCTTAATGAAACCCCACCACAACATTAAATAAGCCAATAGCACTGCAGAGTTTCAGTTTTCAGTCCTGCACTGGCTTGATCTGGCTGTCCCTGGCGTGGGAGACCAGCAATCTGGAGAGGACCCTGTATCCACAGACCATGGCCTGCAGGCAGTGCTTAGAAAATTCTAGAAAATATGCCACACTGCATTAGCATCTTTCTAACATCAAACATCTCTGTAGGGGCGGGGACACAGCTCAGAGGTGCAGCATCGCTGAGTGCGTGCAAGGCCCTGAGTTCAATCTGGGTGCAGGAAAAGCCGTGGGGCTCTTTGCCCTTTATTTCACTTAAATCACTCAGCCTTTTCTATTTTTACCTGTTCTTTTCTGAGGATTGAAAACGCAGGGTCTGCACAAGCCAGGGAAGCTCTTTACCACTGAGCTACATCCCTCTTTATTTTTAGTTCTGAGACAAGGTCTCACCAAGGTGCCTGGGCTGGCCCCAAATCTGTGACTGCTCGTCCTGCCTCAGCTTCCCAAGCAGGTGATGAGTGTGTGCCCCCTCACCCAGCCAGTCCTGTTCTTTTCCTGCTACAAGAATTCTTCCCACTGACAGAGTGTAAACAATTCAACTTTATCATTTCCAAGCTAAATAACTGAAGAATGCTTCTTACCTAAAGTTGACATAGAACAAAGCAGCCCAGAGAGGTCCCAGCAGGTTGCAAGGCTGAGCTGGACAGCGAGCGTCCCTTGGGCCTTTTGATTTTCCTCCTCTTGGCCCCAGCTAAGCACAACTGCAGCAGCTGCGGAAGAGGAGGAGTGGAGCAGAGCCCCTCTCACACCCTGGCCTGGGTCCCTCAACTCTCAGGGCACCTGAAGCTGGGCAGGAACCTAGGGCAGCGCCCTGTGTGTGCAGAGGCTGGGAGCTTCCAGGGCCGGGCCAGGCCGGGCCAGACTAGGCTGCACGCTGGGTGACAGCAGGGCGAAGGAAAGCCAGACCCAGACTGCGCTCTGCAGGGAAGAAAATCACACCAGCCTGTGCAGCAAGCGGGGTGGTGGCTACGTGGGGAAAGCTGGCCTGAGTCCACAGGCCGGAGCTCCAGAAGAATGTCCCAAGATGGGAACCCAGGAAAGGATGAGGGCCACTGGTACACTTTCATCTCTCTCCCAAGCCCTGCCCCCACTCTTCTAATCAGCATATTTAGAACACAACTCTCTCCTCCCCACGATGGTGAGAATCAGGCAAGAACCGGACTCCCAGGCAAGTGGTCTGTGTCTCCAGTGACCTGAGCCACAGGGACGGGGAAAGGCCTAGCTGGGAGATAGCGGAACGGAGGGCTGGGCTCTGTCCTGCTGCACGAGAGTGTACGGATCTGCCGGGCTGCGTAACAAAAGGCCCACGTAGCTTAAACTACAGGATCTTTCCTTGGCCTATGGAAGGGGGATCCAAGAAGGTCGGGCAGGGTCTGCTTCTGCCGGACTAATGGAGTGTACACATCTGTGTGCTCCAAGACCCGGAGAGAGCTTGGAGCGGGGGTCTTGAATGGACGCCAGCGGGACAGGCCAGCAGGTGGGGATCACCACAGGCATGAAGGAAACCACAAGGTCTAGAAACCAGTCCTGGGACGGTGGAGTGACAGAGTGGGGCGAAGGTGAAGCCAGGTTACCGGCAAGAGTGAGACTCGGGGAAGTAGGACGTCGAAGTCAAAACTGGAGGTTTTGTGTGCTTCCAATAGAGATGCAGCTCAGGCTGGACCAGAACTTCCTATGTATTCCATAGGACCCAGAGATGGTCCACCTCAGCCTCCCGAGTGCTGGGATCACAGGTGTGAACCACCACACCTGGCTGACACTGCACCTGTCTAGCTGGAGACACTCAGGGAAGCACGGGCAGACCACTGACAGCAGCAACCACTTATTAAACACTTACTGTATACTTTGCAGTGCACCACCGACTCCACACACATCACAGCGCACTCCACAGGTGAGGAAACTCAGGCTCTGGGACAAAATGCCATGGCCAGAGGCTCACAGCTAATGAACGGCACCAGTGGAGGGGGAATGCAGCCGCCTGGCGGCACACACCTGTAACCCCAGCACTTGGCAGGCTGAGGCAGGAGGATCACAAGTCCAAGATCAGTCTGGGCTACACAGTGAGGTCAAGGCCAGCCTGAGCTACAGGGCTTCAGCCTATATCAATCCACCAATAAATAGTACAAATAAATGAGGAACCAAGACTTTTTAGTTGCCGTGTGCAAATGATATCTAGCCTGGGGGTGACCTTGAGGAGACTCCAGAGCTGCGTATGTGACGGGCACTCATCAGATCAAGCGGAGGGTGGAACCTGCCCAGACCCCTGGTGCCTCAGGCACAGGGACTGTGACCAGGTGCAGGGGTTCTGCTGCGACCTGGGCAGATCTGGACAGAGACCCAGGACACAGGGCAGGAGCCTGAGGGCAACGCTGAGCTGGTACCTGCTCTTAGGAACATGTGGGTAAAACCTGGTCCAGGCCGCAGAGAGCATATAGGCATCGGTGGACACCCCAGGCCCAGCAGGGGTGCATTCTAGGCACTACTGAGGTGAGATGAGCCGGGCATCTTTGTGTTCTGAGTTTCCCTGAGGACACACGGCTGACAGCAGGCGGCTCTTCCTGAGGCTACAGAGGGGTCTTCACAGGGTGGTTCTGCTGCTGCAGCTGCCAGCAGACAGGCGTTGTATAGTGTTAAACTTGACACAACTCCCACTGCTGCCGGGCAATTCCTCTCTCTATGAAGGGTCTTCCCTTGTTAAGGGGATGGTCGTTCCTTTAGCAAAGGACTTTAGAAAGTGTGACAAAAAACAAAAACGAACAAAGAAAGCAGCCCGGTGTGGTGGTGCTCGCCTGTCACCCCAGCGCTTGCCGTTTAGGCAGGAGGACCCTGTGAGTCCCAGGCCAGCCTGGGCTGCACAGTGAGATCCTGCCCCCAAAGCAAAATGCAAACAAAACCACAACAGAAACGTCAGCAGAAATGTCCTTTCCTCGCTTAAAAATTTCTCTTCTGAAACAGTTTCACAGAAGCCATGCACTTAAGTTTCCATGTTTAATTGTATGCTGGTGTGCTGTGCAGTTTTAGGCGGTGCCTGCTAAGTTCTCAACTGGTTGCTTAGCTGAGCCCAAGAATTCCCTGGTCTCTTGGGCATGTAACCTGAACTAGGAGCAGGACCAGACAGCTCCCCGAGTGGCATCAGTTGTAGGACTGTGGATTTCACAACATAGATCTTTTAAAAAATAACTTGGAAAATGAAAACAATCACATTTAGAAATTTCTCACTACCAAACTTTTAAAGTTGCCTAATGTTTCAAAAGGTGAAAAAAGCTTTCATGCAATACAGTTCTCTGAAACATGTAGGGTGTGTGTGTGTTGTACTTAGCATATCATTCCACGTGGAGAAGGTTCACTTCATACTATAATGCCACGGATTCTTGGTGTAAGCTCCTATGGCAAATGTGAGGGTCACAAGTTCCTCCTAAGCCCCTAAAATTCCTGACTACACCTTCAAGTTCTTCTCCAGAAAACAGCCAACAATCAGCTTAGACTGCCGGGGAAAACCAAACGAGTTCTGATTCCATCCTGATGAACTGCTTTTCAGAGAACACTCGGCCACGTGTGACCGCAGCTTCGCCTGCAGAACCCTGACTTTGGGCACACCAGGGAGCAGTGACTCTGGAGAGATTAAAAACCAGGTTTTAGAAAGCCAACCTAGGCCGGGTACAGGAGCATCACTAGCCACAAATCCTCATTCTTGGTTCCTTCTGTCATGGAAGACCGCAGTGATACACATGAGTGTCCTGGGCTCATTCAAACCCTTCTATCCGTTGCCTGGCTCAGGCTGTAAAGAAGAATTTTCACAAATTAACTCACCAGGCTCTAGGCAGCTTAGCTGCATACAACTGCTACGATTTAAAAAGCAGAGAATCAGAAATGAAGATGTCAGGCCGGCAAGATGGCTCAGTGGTATAAAGTGCCTGCTTGGGCAAGCTTAGGCAACCACAGGAACCTGGGTTCAATCCCTGGCAACACATGCTGTCCCCCACCCCCGGGGCAGGCTGAGCCCACCATAATAAATAAATAAATGAAGATGTCACTGTCCCTTTATATACAGTGCAGAGGTGACGTAAAATGATAAGAGCTCTGCAGTGAAGGCTTTTCTGGGCCACTAATAGGATATTTTAAATGGGAAACAGGATTTTTGTATTCATGTCTAAGCTTTTCTTTTTGAAAAGAAAGATTTGCTCTAAATTTGCCTACAATTTTTATTAAAACTCTGAAATGAGTCCCACGTGACCGAAAGGATTTGAGATGAAGAATCAGATCCCATCTGGCAAGAGATGTGCAGTTGTCTCCTTTCAAATTATTTTTAAGACCTCACTGGTGAAATAAAGGGTATAAGAAAATGCAAGAAGCCTCTTAATGGACAAGGCCACCCCACACACGCCAAGTACAAGATGGAAATTGATTTAACTCATTACTTTGAACATTCTGCTGTCATTTGTGAAATGAGTGTGATTTTTAAATTCCATTAACAAAAAACCACTTAATATAGCAATAGGCTCTACATTGCTTTAGAACAGATCAGAAGGAATATTATGTCTTTACCTGACTCTCGGGAACTGTAAGCGACCATTTCTCCAACTGAAAACCACAACTCTTACTTGTCTGAGACCAACGGACAGGTGAGGAGAGAGACAGAAACACCACGAACGCATAAAGCTTCATGTTCGGGGTGGTCTGTGGCTTGTGTCCAGGTATCCCCGCAAAGTTCCACGAGTTCACAGGAGTTTCCTCAGGGGTCACCAAAGGGAAAGAGTGTGATTGACTTACGGTCCAGTGCTGGGATCAAGGGTGCTGGATCAGGGGTGGGCGGCTGTCGGATCGGTCCACCAAGTGGACTGGTACTGCCCCGATCCTGGCAACCTGGCTGTGACACCTCGCGCCCCCACCCGCTCCTTGCTTTTGCCATCTCTGCTCGCCATGAACTGCCCGCCTTGGAGCCTGCTGAGTATGGACTGAAACCTCTGCAAACTATGAGCTAGATAAACCTTCCCTTCCTCAACTATGGGCACTGGGTGTTTTGTGTCAGCCACGAGAAGTAACGAAGACAGTCTACCTAGACCTATCTCAGCCAAATCTGCCTTCCACCAGACCACCCAGCTTAGAGGAAAGCACGTAATGTGTGCATCCCTTCCCGCTTTCTGGTGCAAAGTTAACCTACTGAAGGAACATCAGTGCCCCAGAGCACGGAGGCGTGAATCGTCCTGTGACGCTGTGGAATGCAAGCCCTTCTCCAGTCCTCCGCCAAGCCTTAACTGCCTTTGCCACAGGGATCTGACATTCACCCTCTTAAATAGCATTTCTAGGCAACCTATAATTGCGGGCTGTGACGCATGTAAAAAGAAGGGTTTCTCCTGTGTCAAATCACTGTCCCTACCCCATTCCCAACAGACTGCAACAGGGACTCAGCAGCAAACATCTTCCAGTCACCAGGAGCAGCTACTGAGGCGTCCTCCCAAAAAAGCTGCTCCTGACGCCTTCTGGGTGGACAGGAGCCCGAGTGGCAGAGCGTGAGAACAGTGAGCCCGAGCCCAGCTCTGCTTTGGACGGGTCCTGGGCGCTGGTTTATTCTATTCAACTGCAGAGGAATCCAGAGACCAGTTCTTGTAATGATTAACCAAAGTTGCTGAGAACACTGGCCATTCCACCTGCTCCCACATCGCTGGCACTGGTTTCCATTAACTTTGGGATGGTGGGAGAAGACACAGGGAAGCCACCACACAATTTTGGAAAATTATATATCATGTGCCCTTGTTGCTGCTTAAATCTTAACTGGACAGGCAGAAAAAACGCAGACCACCATTGCAGTGTTTCTGCTACAAAATCTGTATGAATTTCATTTCTGGAAAGCAGTTGTACCAAGGTCATTAGAAAATCCCAGCGTTACATTATTCCTCAGTATGCTCCTTTAACCCCTGATTCGATACCACCCCCAGTACAGAAAGCTGCCCACATTCCTGTTCTCCTTGGCCCCTCCTCCTGTGGACCTATTTTAGAGATTTTTTTCTTCAGGTTTACTTCATTCCCTTGCTGTTTTTCCACTGTCCTGTCCCCACTCTTCCCTATATCTCTCTTTAAAAAGGTGCCATCTTTCTCCTGTTTCCCGGACTTTGCCAGGTTCTAAAAGAATGGTTTATTTCACTCATCTGTCCCAATGTTTCCAAAAGACCCACTGCGGTCTGCCAGGTGGATCGCTAGGAGACAGGGCGTATTCTCTGCCAAAAGTCAGGAAGGGCATGTTCTGAGAGGTGCTCCTGTGAGCACCACGCCACCACTTAGGGTTTCAATGCCTTGTAGAGGAGAGGGCGAGACAGGAAGGGAAGAACCAAAGCCCTGGTGAAAGAGAGAGGTGAGGACGCTCCAAAGAGCGCAGCAAGGAGAACCCCTTCTTAGCACGGCTCTTGCCCTGCGGTCTTTACATGGTGGTTTGTAAGGCTCATCATAAACGTGGGAGATGAGCACCACCACCCCCAGGGAGGAAACTGAGTCCCAGACACCGACTCTGGGCTGAGCCATCCAGCTCCAGAAATCTTGCCCTTCACCGCCGATAACTAAACCGATCCCTCCAATCCACACCAGCACGGTGGGCTTATGAAAGCAACAGAGACTTGTAAGCAAGACTCTCCTCCTCGCGCACTCTACAGAGGCTGTGCAGTGGCTGAGAAACACTGGTTTGGGGAGTGTTTTTGGTGTTTGTTGGCAGACAAGTGGCTCAAAGGCTGATCAAGGGCGATGGTCATTCTAGGAAGTGTGGATGCGCTATCTGGTGTGTGGACTCAGGAACGAGGTACGCACGTGCCCCGGCTCACTGAGAAAACTGATTTACACCTGCTGTCCAGACTGACGCACCTCCTTTCCCTCTCAGAGTCGCCCCAACTTTGAACAGTTACACGTACGGTTGTCACGCTGATGGACATGCTTGAGATCCACTCTCTTCTGCACACGATTTTTCAGGCTCCTATGGTAACTCCAGATGCCACTGCCGCTCCAGCCACAGCCACGGCTGCCCACGGTTCAGCACACACTCTGCTGTCTTCATATACCTCGTCCTGGGGTCATCATGTGAAGCTGAAGTGGCCTTGGACTCGTGCTCTTAGAATTATTGTCTACATATGAACTGACAGGTGCTGTATGTGGTTTCAATAATTCTGGTTCTCACATTTTTTCTATTTCACTTGGTTCCTACATCTAAAATCAGTCCTCTTCCCTGTGCTGTGCCCCATGGAACCCTGCCCTGCTTCTCCTTCCTCTGCCTCTTCCTGTTTTCCAACCCCTTACTGCCCCTAGGTCTTTCTGAGCCTGCCCCTCTCTGTGCCCTCAATACTTCCAGTCAGTAATCCCTAGTGGCATTCATGCCCTGAGGGACTGCAAGGTCACCTAAACAAGTCACTGCTCAGCCCACTCTCTCCCCGCTGTGCTTCCCAGCTAAGCATTTGCCCTAGCAGGACTACGCTTTTCTTGTGCCACTTCATGATTCAGGTGACTTATTTGGGGGGCCTTCCTCATGAAGGTTCCTGACCTCCTAATACTTGTGTCACACTTACTTAGCCACTGATTGTCTTAGTTACTTTTCCCACTACTGAAACAAAGCACCCAACATCCACACGTTAAAGACAGAGCGGCTCACTTCTGCTCAGTCTGCAGAGGTTTCCAAGGCAGGGTGGCACAGCAGAGGGGTGTGGCAGAGCATGGACAGTCCGTGGCAGGTCAGGCACAGAGCCTCAGGCAGCAAGCACCGAGCCTCCCTTTCCCTTACATCCCGTCCAGGCTAGAAGCCTTTTGGGCAGTGCCACCCACACCTGGGTAGGACTTCCCATTACCCATACCCAGAACTATGACCAACCAACCTGGATCTCAGAATCACACACCACAATCCGGTCATCTCCAGAAAGCCCCATGAGGCTTTGGGGCAACACGCGGACACAAGCCATCACACCAAGTACTGTCTACTGAGGGAACTCAGCTACCAACTGATAGTTCCCAAGCCCTCGGCTTCCTTCTGGACCACATAAGTCCGGCAGGAGAAGGGAGACATCCCAGCTCCTTCTGCAGGGAATCTGATAACATATGCCCCAAAGTTCAGGACCTGCCCCCCTCCAGAGCTGAGCGAGCAGGAGGGACGGCCAAGCAGCAGTCCTGGAAGACTCCCCCATGCCTGAGGGAGTTTGCATGAAGGAGGTCACAGCCCTGTCCATCCTGCTGAGTGATCTGGAAGCTCTGACGGTGCCCTCTTATTCTTAGCCGGGATCTTGGTATTTAAGCCTATCCTGATAATGATGCCGAAGAAGAACTCCATTTGTCTATAATTTCCCTGCATCGGTTACAGTGTAGCAATGCTAAATGGTCTCAGCGCCCCGAACAGGTTTCACCTCCAATGCCAACGCATATCGCAACGGGGTTCCCTATGCCGGCCACCTGGCTCCAGGGGCCCTTGGGGGCTAAAATGTAATGAGAAATAACCACCATAGGTAATGGAAAGACGGAAACCTTAACAAAACTGAAGAAAAGTAATCACAGCTCCAGAGCCTTGTGACTAAAGTTAACTATGTAGCCCTCCACACACTGCTTTCCACAGGGCTTTCCTCAGAGGCATTTGTCTTCCTGTCCCTTCATGTGAGTGGTCTTGCTTGAAACAAGCAGATGTCAGTAACAAAGATGAGGTCATTACAGGGCTTCAACTGTATCACATACTTTCGAGCTATTCATGCAAAATGTAACAAAAAACTGTTAACGTAGGGCAGAATGTAGGCATATCCCGGTCACAAAGATAGCATGGCTCTGCCTCATCTTTGCAGCCCAATTTAGAGGAATCTTAGACATTTCCTTTTTGTAGGCAGAGACCGTATTTATTATGACAAATATCAGCAAGCTTAGGGTAAAAAATGTCTGAAGATAAAACTCCTAAGATTCGCAAATACATACGGCCTGTCTCAAAGGACCACAAAACACGAATTTTAAAAATAGCAACAAGAAGCGAGATCCCTCACATCAACCTCATTTTCTAAAAATTACCCTTTGGTTTAAATAAGAAAATATCCACTTTAGCTGGGCACGGTGGTGCACACCTGTAACCCCAGCTCTTGGGAGGCTGAAGCAGGAGGATCGCTGTGAGTCTGAGACCAGCCTGGGCTACAAAGTGAGCTCAAGACCAGCCTGAACTGCACAGCGAGAGACTCTGCCTCAAAAAGACAAAGAAAGCAGAAGAAAAAGAAAAAAAAATGTCTACTTTATTAAGAGCAATTTTAGTAAGTCAGTCTGCAATCAAGCTTGACACATGTAGTAAAGCTGTCTCTGCTGTGTTCTTCCCACTCTGGCCTGCATTTAAGAGAGTAAGCTGAAGCTTTATGAGACAGAGTAAGTCACAAGGTTGCTTTAACCCTATAGAAAAAACAGGAGTTGATCCCAAGTTGGTTCCACCACAACCATGGCGTTTGTCCTTTGTGTCACTACGCATTGGATAAAGCAAGAACTCCTTCTAAAACCGATTTCAAAAACCTACTTGGAATTCATTTTTGGACAAGAGAAACGATACTCAACTGGAATCAATGTTCTTGCTTTAAGCTTTTATTATCTCAGTGTTTTCTTGGCAGTGAGGAGAAACCCTTACTGGCCTCTTTCAAGGACTCTTCCTTTGCTTCTTTGACACTACAACATTGAAGCCAGTGTTTTAGGCTGGCGCCCAGATACAATCTCACAAATCCCTGACTTCACAGCTCACTCTGAAATTATAGTCCAAATTCAGAAACATGTGACTCAGGAACATTTCAGAAAGATGCCTCCAAAGGAAGGCTTGGCATCTACAGAGGAAGAGGTAACCATCCCCCTCCCCCTCCAGCTTTCCCAGAAACCCAACTTCTGCATTCCTGAACAATGACCAGGGATGGGTGTTGGGGGAACAGGGACCTCATTGTCACCTGCTATATGTACTTTAGCAGAGCAGAAGAGAAAAAGCCTCTTACGTCACCAGGTTAACGTTGAGCCTGCTAGGAAGCTTCCAGAACCTGCTCCACTCAAATCCCCTCCACCACCTCAGGCACAGGCAGAGGTGGGTTCAGCCCGGGAAGATGGGTTTAGCCTGCAGTGGTTTTGCTGGGCCTGGAATCTGTTCAGTCTCATGAGGATGGCATGACCAGAAGCCACAAATGCTTGAATGTACAGAAACCTTTGTGACAGACCAAATTAGAGAGAAAGTAGATCCCAAAAAATCCCCATAAAGAAATGCCAGTTCTGTACTGGATTTTAAAACACAGTGAGTGAGATTTTCTTTTTTAAATCTATTACGGTCAAAGACATATTGAAGTCACACTGTGGCTGGCCCAGCCCAGGCCAAGGGGCGAGGACACACTGCAGTATTTGGGCTCAAGGAAACCACTGGGAACCACTTGAATCCATTCAGGAGATGGAGGCAGCCACAGAGACACTGACGAAAGAGGACTCCAGAGCTGCTCAGCAAATCCTAAGGAGAAAGGGGTGAGGGTGCCCGAGGGAAAGCACTGAAGAGGGGGTCCGTGACCCTGCGTCTCACTGTAAGAAAGCTTTTACTTTTACTTAAAACATTCCTCCCTCTTTCTCCCCCCTCCCCTCCCCCTCCCCCTCCCTCTCCTTCTTCTTTTCTGAGACAGAGTCTCACTATGTACTTTAGGCTGGCCTTGAACTCACTTTGTAGCCTAGGCTGGTACTGAACTTGAACCAATCCTCCTGCCTCAGCCTCCCAAGTGCTGGGATTACAAGTGTATGCCACTGCACCCTGCAATACAGAGCTTCAAGATAGTGTTTATGTTCTGTTAAAACGTTCCAAAAACTGTCTCATGGTGCTCAGGAGGGGAAAGAACTCCATTTGGTCTTCCTTGTGTTTTTCCTCTAAGAGCAGTAATGAGGATTAATAAAAACCATAGCAGAGCAGGAATCTTATTAGCCTACCAAGCCTGAATGGGCCCTGGCCAATTTGTAGAGGAAGCTAAAATTAAATTTTTAATGTAATTTAATGTCAACTGAATGCATATAATAAAGAATGACCACCCTGAAAATTAATCCATTTAATAGTTATATTTTGATTAAACTATAATCAAATGGTCTGTTCTACAAATTTAACTCTCATTCCTTTCTAATTAAACATTAGTTTATGAAGCTAGATTTTCCAGATGCCTGGAATTTTTTTCTTTTTAAGTTTTGTAAGCAAGTTTCCAAAACTGGAAGGGCATTTGCTACTTCTCCTAAGACAATCAGTTTATTGTCTCAGCAACTGCCAGTTACATTTATAAGCTTAGGAAGTCTCATGGACAGAAAAATCAAACTGAAATCCGAAGGGAAAAATATAGGCCAACTTTTGGGGTTGACACAATCTCAAAGAAACAGCAGGGCCGTGGCGTGAGCTTCTTGGCACTGGTAGAGGGAACCCACGGCTGCTGAGAGGGCTGGAGCGCTTGCGGGTCCCCAAGGAGCAGGCGGGTACCCCAGGAAAAGGGTGGCTTGTGGGTGCTCAGAGTCGGAGGCTCTGTTCTCCTCGCTGGCTTGTGGGTGCAGGCCATGGTGCCGGCCTTTGTTCCAGCCCCGACTATCTCAACCTCTGTCCGCGTTCCTTGTGGCCATCATTTTCCAGTCTTTAAAATTACATCCTCTGAACCCTGCCAAACCACGGAGCCCTAAATTAGATGCTGCATTTCAGCAGGAGACAAACGATCCCCAAGAAGGATTGCCTCACCATGAGGTCATGGAAACTAGTTTTGCAGTTGGAAAAACAAAAGCATTTCCCTTTCTCTTTCACCTCCCGGGGATTTTTTTTTTTTTTTTCCTCTTTACAAGAGATAAAATCTGACAAAGTAAAAATATAAGCAGCTGGCTATGGGGAACCTGATCCAGATTAGCATTTTTCTCCACCGTCTCATTTTTCTCTTTCTCAATTAAAAAAAAAAAAAAAAAAAAAAAAAATGCGGTCTGTGATAAATTTTAACCAGAGTCAATCATTACATCTCCCAATTTTGGGAAAGAAAATTGGTACACTGCCTCCGTGCCTCCGCTGGCCTAGATACTTAACAGGGCAGCTTTAGGCGCTGCGATCGTGAAGATAAAGCCCGACTCTCACTCTCAGAGTCCGCGGTCCAGTGTGGGGCAGGGCAGCTCCAAAGAGGTCACTTTGGGATTACCTTGCCGCCAATCTAAAATGCCATTTGGGCTCACTGGGAAATCAGGAGATTAAGCCAGGTGGACGGGGTGGAAGAGGCAGTAGAGAAGGCTTGCTGGGCCGGGTAAGTCCAGCTGTAAGTCCAGAGTGGCTCCGACGCACTCTCCAGGGACAAGGAGCTCACCCCCTACGGAACCCCCACCCCAACGGGCCCTGGAAGTAGGGCGGGGGGGCCGCAGGATGGCGGAGAAGCACAGCTGGTGAATTTTATCATAGCAGTGAGCCTGAATCTAAAAACGGACTAGCAACCCAGCACCACAGGAGTAACAGCCTGAGGGTGGAGTTCCTCAAGAACCCCAAACTGTGCTTGCCATGTCAGGGGTGGCGACGAGGACCCCAGACAGAGAGTCAGAAATGGGGAACCCAAAAGCCTGCCAGAGTGTGGTGTGTGGGGGTGACCATCTCCAAAAGGAAAAGACCAAACAGGCGGAAGAGCTGAAACAGGAGCTCTGAGGGGAGGTCGCTGGAAGCACCCTCATCAAGGTGACCTTCTCTCCTCCCTGGAGTCCTCGATAACGTTACATGTGCCCGGAGGCTCTGTCCTTGAAGCTGCTTACTCTGTGACTACGAGCTGGGGAAAACTGGTCTGTGGAAACCACTTACAACACCACCTCTGCCTGTTTGTAATTACTATTATTCTGTAGTTGTTGAGGATGGAGCCTCGGGCCTCCTACGTGCTCAGCAATGGGCCTGCCCCTGCAGGGCACCTCCAGCCCTACATTTTTCATTTTACAAATTAAAATACTCTTTCCCACTGGAGGACTCCTTCTCTGCGCACAGTAAGTATGTCAGCTATCTCAAGATCCGAGGCTCGCAGCCACCCTACAGATGCTGCGCAAGGCACAGACCTGGCTCTGGCGACACACAGCCGTCAGAGGACCGGGATGGAGGGACGAGGCGCTCCGGCACCGCATATCACAGGAGAGGCAGTGCAGGAACCTGCTGCACCCAACATGATGGGGAGCGCTGCCCGCTTCGAATAATGGCGCAGAAATTGCTGTGGTTTGGGCCTAAACTGTCCCAAAAGCAAGGTGTTAAAGGCCTGCTGCCATGAGAAGGAGGGGACAGTGCAGGGGCAGGGCCTGGAGGGAGGCCGTGGGGTCCCTGCCAGTTGCACCCCAATGGGGACACTGGGGCTCTGGTCCCTGCTCTCTCCGCTTCTGCATCTCGGCCCCGGGGGAGCGGCTCGTTCCCTGCCTGGCACCTGCTACGCTGGGCTGCTTTGGGGTTGCCCGAAGGGGGCGGGGCCGACCCATCAAGGCTGGGGAGCTCCAAAACCCCGTGCCAGCCAGCACCACCTTTGGCTCTTCAGAAGCGGATTGGCTGGGGCACTGGCTACAGCGCTGAGAAGAGAACCAACACAAGAATGTTAGAACACGAGGGACCCGAGCTGTTTAACGTCTTCATCTCCTTACTTGAAAAATAAGTCTAGGTGTTCTCTCAGGACTCTTCAGGCCCAAATGTCCTATAAATTGCTTCATGGAAAGGCTGTCTGGAATCCAAGCAGAATACAAAACCCTCAGGGAGAGGAAACGTTTGTCTCCTCAGCAATTTGTCAGGCAACGTTACTACAGAACGTTTGTAGGAAAAAACAGGACCAGCTTTCACATTCCTAACTTTCCTGGGATGGATGCCCGGACCTTCCCACTCAGTGAATTCTTGTGTCTCCCTTGTCCTGGACGCCCAGCAGCTCACAGCACATCTGGCTGACTCAGCTCCAGGTGGGGAGCTGCTGTCCTGAGGGTCCTACAGGTTGGAGGTGCAGCCTCACCTACGATCCCAGAAACGCTTCCCTCCATCAGCAAGCATTCCCCCTCTGTGTTGGCGGGCTAGCGTGGAGTCCGAGGCCCCATGGGCCGGGGGATCCCCAGGAAACACTAGAAACAGCGACAGAGAAAGGCCCATGAGGCCCAGGCCACCTGCTGTGTGAGTGGGGGCTGAAGACCACCGCTCTCCCTGGTCTTCCTGTTAGGCAACAATGAATGAAGTTTCCACTGGACATGTCAAATATGGAAGGTTTCCCTTCCTTCCTTCCTTGAGAAATGACAGGAACTCAGGATCTTGGTGGCCTCCGCTCTGTGGGTGTCTGCTGCCCACGTTTTCCCTCCACACAGAGAAGGTGCTGGGGGACCTGCGCACACCCTTGCTCGCAGGGCTCTTCCCCCGATTCTTACTTCACTGAGGATGTCCCAGCCACAGAGGTGTTTCGTCCTGGTCACACTGCCCGGAGGTGGCAGCCTGCACACAGGGACAGAGCCTGAACAGCAGGCATCCCAGCTGGTCTATTTCAGCCAAGTGCTATTTTTATGTTAAACTCTTCCCACACTTGTCGGAGGCTAACCTCTAGCTGCTAGAGAAGCCCTCTTCCTAGAGGCGCTCTCTCTAGTACAGAGCTAAGTTGTGACGGATACGTGGGTGACGGCACCCCAGGGGTCCAGCAGTTTCCTAAACTAGATGAATGTTCATCTGATTGAAAACACGTTGACCGTGAGGTGCAATCGTATTTGCAAAAGTGGAGGTTCTATTCGGGGGATATCATATTCCAGGGGGGTTAAGAGCCCCTCCGTGAATCTTTTAAGATTTTTTCCGAAAGAACAGGTGCATTAAAGCCCCGGCACTCAAGAGTACCCTGATGGGGCGTATCATCATCGGTGACACTGTCCCTTCATGGAATTACCGAAACGTAGGAAGGCCAGGCTTTGGTCACAGCAGACGGAAAGGCTTCCTCCGGGTGCTTTGGGGCACAGCATCAGGAAATCCCTGTCACCCACCCTGCCCAGCTGGGCCACCCGACCGCAAGCCAAGTTACACACAAAGCGGTGTAAGTCACCACAGGGAGAGTTCCCAGCTCCTCCATGGAACGTGCAGGCCCCACTGTAAGGTCCCTGCATGTGTTCACGATTAGTTACGTGAGCTGCTAGTGAGGTGCTGCTCCCCTAAGGCAGAGCAGTTTCTAGCAGCTATCTGGATGGTTTTTTGTTTGTTTGTCTTGGAGTGGGAGAGGAGGGAGGCATATGCTCTTTAAGAATTCTAAAAGAAAATTTTGATGAAGTCTAATTGTTTACAAATGCTTAACTCTTAATAGTTTATGGTATTTATAAAGAAATGAAGACATTCTCCCTAAGTGAGGCAATTTTTTTTTTCAGGACCGGGGTTCAAACTCACAGCCTTGCACTTGCCAGGCAGGCACTTGTGCCAAGGAGCTATCTCCCCGGCCCCCTAGGTAAGGCAATTTTATTAATTTATTTTAATGGCTGTGGGTGTTTACTGGGCATCTTTTCTCTTCAGCCAACCTTACTCTGCATGTAAAATTCTGCCAATTCTAGAGAATCTGCTACTACTCCCCCGGCTCCCTGGACACCTCCAGCT
>PVKN010017346.1:0-17377 GCA_004027915.1 Capromys pilorides | reverse complement strand
AGCTAATAACAAAAGTACTACAACAGGTTCTGTAAAAATTTACCTGGCAAAAATGGGCTTACAATCTGTTTTTAAATTTCGAGAAGAGGCAGAGACTATAAAAGAATATAAGCTTAAATGAGGGAAAATCTTTACATCACCACTTACTTTTCCGTTTTAATTAAACTTGAATTCCAAACGATGCTGAGCTTATTCACAAGATAATTTTTTATAAGGCATGACTGAGCAAGTTCCATAAGAATTGTATAGTTTGTCAATATCAAATGGTAGAGTGTCATCTAAGAATTTAGTGAGTCAATAAAACAAAAGGCAATCACAATACACCCACTCAGTCCCAGGAGAACTCCCCTGAGGACTGCGGAGTGGTTTCCTGTTACTTTCCAGGTCGCCAATTAAAGCAAAAGCTTCAACAGTGGATTTTCCATCTGTACCCCAACCTCCTCAGCTCTTTCCAGCCCCTATGCAGCTGCTTACACTCAGGTGTGTGTGATCCCCATCCCCGGGTAGGTAGAAAAAAGAACACAGAATTATTACAGCTGGAAAATGCCCCTCGGCCACATGCATACTTACACATAGCAGGTGACCAAAATAAATTTTCCATCACTAAAATGTACTACTTACTAGGACGTTCTGTGCACCCCCAAATAAGCCTTCTTTACCACAGGTCCATTTAAAAGCCTCTACCTCTGGATCCACCCCTTTGCTAAGCTACAAATGTAAGGATTCCTGGGAAGACTTGAGATGTACTAAAATAAATGTTCCTACTTGGATTAAGTGGGTGGGGGCCATAGGTGTGCAGGATTGGAAATTTAGGGCAGCACCATCTAGTACAAAAGTTATAAAGTTTCTGAAAACACATAAGAAATATTCCATATTGTTGACAAAATGCAGCTTCAAGATGGCAGAAATCTAACAAGCCAAGAATAATGGCCCAGTTTTTAAGATTGCAATGTTTTATGTTTTTATTTCTGTAATATGTTATTTCAGTTCAATATTTACCCCCCCAAAAAAAATCAAGTAGTGTGCCCAATATTGTAAAACATTCCTCTGCCCACATGCGACTGTTTCTCTGCTGAAATTACACTGAAACTGACCTTTCCTCTTGTGCAAATGGCCTTGCCCACTGAAGGCCAGAACCGCATTCAGTGGGCGTGAGACTCACAAGCCCTGTGCCCGCACTAACGCAAGTGCTGTCACCATTTACACCATCACCCATTTACACAACTGCCACCACTTGTGCCGAGAACCCAGCTGTCACCTCTACATTCCTCCCAAGACAACAATGACCACCAGAGGCTATGGTAGAGAAATCCAATGAAGCGGGCAGGACAGACTGAATAAGCCCATTGTCTCTTTTTAAACAAGAGAGCTGTATTCATGAGGAAACCAGAGTAAAACGCAGATTTGAACAAAGCCTTAAAATTCAGAAACCAGTCAATGCTAGCTGAAAACCCACTCAAATTTTTTAACCTACAATTTCTATGCTTGGCATCACTTGGTGTGTTTCCATTACAAAATTGAAATGAGGAGATGACAGAAATTTATGAGGACAATATTTCAGTATAAAGGGTACTTTTTTTCAGTTTCTCTTGAATATTTAAACATGCCCTTCTATGGGGCAAGGGAGAAAGAATATCCATATTTTTCAAACCCACGAAGTTGGAGATTTGTCAATTTGTTAAGCATTAGATTTTATGTCTTTGGACTTTATGATTTGATGCAAATGAAATTAGAAGAATAATACTAGTCTTACTTATTTCTCTGTACAGTTTGTCAAGCAGTTTCCCATAAATTGTCTTAGCTGGTCCTTACAAAACCCTGTGAGTAAAGCATGATTGGTCCATAACATAGAATAGGATATTGCATCTCGGTATGGAAGGTATTTGTCATATTTTCCCTGCTAACAAGCACGTGCTGAACACTGCTGGTGTATCAGGTAAGCACCAGCTAATTCATCTCACCTTCCCAGTACAGGACTTAGGGAAGCACCCTCTCTGGCCTCCTCTGCAGCTGGGGTGACCTGGCACCACCAGTTGGGTTTGCCCTTCCCTGCCTAGGAGTCGCCAGGCGATGTGCAGCTTCCAGCAGACCTGAATTCCCTGGCAGGGATGAAACCAAACTTTCAGTGCAGTTCACGGCTCAGAGTGACTGAAGGGCTGCAGTGGAAGTAACACTACTGCTGGCCATGGTGTCAAGAAAGGAGGTTTCCCGGCAACAGAGGAGACGCAGTCTTCGGCACTTAGTAGGGCAGCATGGGAGATGACCGCTTCATCATGAGCCAGTTCCTGCCATGGTTCAGGACCCTATCTGAAAACATCAGCTATGTGCCTTGCTTTTCAGGTCCCCCAAGGGAAGCATGAGCGTTTCCATAAACTCCATTCTAGTTTAGTCAGGGTCAGTTCTGCTGTGTGCAGGGAGAAGCTCCGGCTCACATTTGCTCAGGTTGTCCCACAGCATGTGCTCTCTTTGGGAAGTCTTCTTGGGCAAGAAGCCTTTGGGCTAAAGCAGCAGCCTAAGTCCAACCGAGTAAAATGTTGAGGAAATAGGAACAATATTATAGGTGCACTGGCAAGCGGTACAGAGAGTAGACCTTGTGGTATGCAAGACAAGCAACCAGTCCTAATGAAGAATGGTATGGAGAGGGACTTTCGGGGTGGCAGAAAGGCGGGCAAAGGCTGGTGCACCAGGCTGCGGCAGGGCACACCCCACCTACACCTCCCACCTCCCTGGTCACTGAAAGAGTTATCTAAGCCAGAAGAAAAATAGACATAAACAATACATATTCAAGGTTTTACCCTGAGAAGCTCAGAGGGAGGCGAATACAACAACAAGGAAGGCTTTCAGATTCAGAAAGGAAGTGATGCTGTTCCGACCTGGCTTCTTTTCCATGCAGATGCATCCCCAGGTTTCTCAGCCCTCTGAGGACAGCAGTATCCCTGGTCCACCAGGGCTCAGAGGATGTAGACCAAGGAAACCCAGCTCTGCACAGAACCCTCATGCCAACCCTACCACAGCCTTAGCGACTTACTTACAGTATCTTGTCAGGCTGCCCTCCGCACCTCATAGAACTACTTACTGACAGGCCTAGTGGTCTGAGAGATGTTCAAACTCTATATGCCAGGTATTGTTAGTAGAGGAAACTGTGATGATAATCATAGATACTGTTGCTATAAGACCCTCTCTGAAAGCCAAAAGGCGAACACCCATATGTTCCAATTGTTATTATTCCTAAATATCCACAACTGCATACACAAATTTTAAAAGTTATCAGGGCAGAGTAGCAGACATCTGTAATCCTAGCACTCCAGGAGACTGAGGTAGGAGGGTCACAGGTTGAACCCAGCCTGGGCAACTCCAAGATTCTGTCTCAAAAATAAAAAAATTAAAATAGGTGATATAGCCAATGGGAAATACCAGGGTTCACTCTCCAGGGCCAAAGAAATAAAAATAAAACAAAAAGTAGTCTGGCCAAATGTAAAGGACTTGGGGATGATTTACCATTCTAGCTCTAAACTATTTCAAGGGAAGCTGATGTGAATGTTTTGGTTCCCATGGTTTTAAACCTCAAACTTACAATCTAGAATATATAAATAAATACACCGCATCATAATAAAGTGCACGAACAAAACCATTTTCCAGACAGAAACTCGGTCTCATTCATGTTTGTACCTCCAGAATCTAAGTGCCATGTCTGAAACAGTAGGGAAGAAGTAAACTGTTTCCGGCTGGTTGAATGCATGTATGATGCGCAAGCCGCAGAGGCTGTAGCTACATTAGCAAGCACAGCTGACATGTACTGAGCACCTTCTCACGGCCCCTAGACTCGATACTGAACATTTCCATGGGTTAAATCAGGTCCTAACAGCAGATAGGGAGTGCAGAAGACGGCACAGGAAAGCAGGAAGTTTGTAAGGACGGACCTGACCATCATCATTAAGACAGGAGAGAACGCTGCTTCACCTACATCTAGTGCAATCATGCCTGAATTTGCATGTGAGGATTATTCAAATTTTCAAATGTGAATTGCTCTTAAAAACCCACTTAGTTTGGCCAACTGTGTGACTGAATTGATGATAAACAAGGTCGAGCGCCTTCCATCAGTGTGGGGTACATCTGACTACAGAACAGCGTGAGGTGGATTTAAAATACCCAAAAGAAGCTCTCTCTGCCCTCTGTGCCTGGGAAGTGGGCCTCACAGCAATGCAGTAAGGGAGGCCACAGCAGTCAGGAGGTAACTGCAGCGTGTTTCTGGTCATCGCTATGATGCACAAAACCCTGTCATGATCAGGAAAAAAAAAAAAAAACAGAACTAATAACTTGCATTACATCCCACAGTCCAGGTGAGACAGACAGACAGACAGACAGACAGACAGACAGCCCGCCCTAAGCTTCACAGTGCCCCTAATCAGACTGTAAGAAGAGCAGTGTGGACCAGCAGTCAGAGCAAAGCAAGAAGCATGAATTTCCAGAGAACAAAATGGCCTAGAAGTTAGAAAGCACATTCACCAAAGGCTTGAAAAGTGGCCATGGCAGCAAGGGTGAGATTCACCGTCAGGGGAGAGGAGCAGTTCCAAGAACTCTTTAATCCATTAACTGACGTCCAACTAGCCAAGTACATTCAGAACTTAATCTAATCATCTCCTGATCTTCTTTTACATTTTAATTAAAATTAATTGAGCATGTAAATGAATTTGGAGCATAATATTGTAGAGTGAACAAGACTAAAAAGAATGGGAGCAAATCCTTCAGAGGAGGCAATGTGAGAAAAGGAAACCCTCAGGGACCCTTTGGTCCTCTAAGCAAGGGCAGACCTAGCAGTGGTGACCTGAGGAACTCAGCTGGAAACGCAGTCTTCTATGGTCAACTCTCGGCAGCACACTGGCTCTTGACAGAGGCCAAGGAAATGCGGTAGCCATGAGCAGAACGTAACAGTGAGCTCTGCTTCATTTCCAAACTGCAGCCTCCCACATCCACAATGTGCACCTTTAAAGAAATCTTGGAGTGCAATTTTTTTTTTCTATAGGGTCTCACTACACAACTCATAGCAATCCACCTGTTTCCTGCCTCCCAAGTGCTGGGATTACAGGCACGCGCCACCAGTCCTGGACTCCATCGCCGGCTCAGCATGCTCAAGAGCGGGGCCAGCGCGGCACGCAGGGCCAGGAACTGAACCCTGGCCCCTGTGCTTCCCTAAGCAAGCACTTAATCTGTTGAGCTATACCACCGGCCCTTTGGAGTGCAATCTTGACGAAAACTGAACTTGGTATCTAGCAGATCCCTGCACTGTATTTTTCCTCATTTACATAGAGCCTGTCATTCATCACTTGGTTATCTTCTGACTCATTTTCATACCATTGACTTGTTTACTCTGACCTTCGCTGGTTCATTTTCATACGTGTTTCTTCCCTGCGCTTCCCTTTTCTTTGTACACTGTATTTGTAAATGTATCTGCAGACAACAATTTTATATGTAATATAGGTTTGACACAGGTACTGCACAGAATTGAATCTTCTAGTAATTTGAAGTTAGGCAAACTCAACATTAATCACCAGATCAGCAAGCTACAGAAGTGAAATCTTTGTTACTTCTTCTGAATCTAAATGCGTCACAGTTACAATTATTTTCAAACTTTAAACACTCTGATTAGTTTTTCAGGATTTTTGCCCAAAGTTCTTACTTTTTGTCATCAATGTCATTTTGTTCCACAGAAGATTCATCCTGGACTCACTCTCTCACCTGCAAACCCACATCATCTGTAGTCCATTTAGGCCTAAAAATAACATCATCTTAGGTGATGCTAAAAATTCAAATTCTGCGCTCTGCAGAAACAATTTTGCACCCATACAATTGCTTCATGTCTGCAAGATAGAGACAACCTTGAAAATTTAAATTGACCGATTTACCCAGAAAAATAAGATGTATTTTCAGAAACTGGAGGGAGGAAATATTGCTTTATTTAAATGCCTGAATATTTCCCTTGGAAAGGAGAGTTTGATTACTTAGATTAGCAAATGTAATGCATTGTTTATTTGGGTGAGTGAGTCAGAGTTTTTCCTGTACTTGTGTTTAGTCTTTCTTTCTTGGTGTTTATTTGTTCTGGTTGTGGTTTTTGGAGACAGAGCCTCACATTATAGCGCCAGCTCAAAATCCCAGAGATCCTCCTGCCTCAGCCTCTAGTACAGAGATTACAGGCTTGGTGCACTGGCGCATCTAGGCCCTGTATTTCATTTACCCTTCTGTTTTGTCCTCAAACTTATCCAGTAGGTAAGATGGTGAAGGCCAAAAGCCTTTCTACCCTATAGCTCTTTCAAAATATCCTTTGTACAAGCTAAATCCATCTCTCTGTGATTGGATTGCAATTTTTTTTTACACAACATGAAAATCTCAAAATAAATAGGGAGCTTTCTCTACTATTAATGACAGTCCATTGTGAAAATATTAGAAAGGAATTACCACAAAAAACTGCTCTATATTTAGAGAAATAGTCCCTAAGTTTCCCAAATGTTGGCCAGCTTTTCCTACTTCACTCTTTAATCTTATTTACTTGTTTGTTTGTCTATTTATTGACTTTGTACAGGGTCTCACTACGCAGGGGTTAGCACTGAGCACCTGGAGTTCCAGGCCAACATGGCGTGCGGTATAGGGGATCAAACTCAGGTCCTTGTGCTTGCCAGGCAGGCACTTAGACCACTGAACTATCTCCCTAGACCCCTACTTCACTTTTTCATGACCTGCCTTTCTAAGGAAGTCTCTTTCATCTGACTTACCATACAAAATCATTCCTGACCCATTTGTCACTCAGAATTACCACAGTACAGCTGTTCAAACAAACGACTTGCCTAGGAAAGCCGAGAAAATTGGGCATAGTAATCAAATTAAAGTCCCGGCTCTACATTCTTTTAAGGAAGTGCAGACAATTTTGATATTTTTTAAATGTATTAAAATAAGAATGGTGGAACTGCAGCATCATGGACTACATTTTTTCCAGTAATGACCTGGGTACCACATTCAGAAGGACAAAAATTTAGCAACCCAGCCACAAATGGAGTGCACTTTTGTAGAAAAGATTCTGTTTTTATCTGAAACACTTGGAGAGGGGCTTGAGATCTTAGATCCTAGCACTTGGAGGTTGTTGGAGATTACCTAGCTCGAAAACTGACAGACATTAAACCCAATGCTGGTGGCCTGGACCCCAGAATCCTGGGTGGCCTCTGGAAGCGCAGACACCACTGATTTTCAACTAAGAGTGAAAGAATAGTTCTTTTCTCCAAAGGCTGTGGAAATTCCCTTTGTCAAGGAAGTACAACATCTGGCTAGTTTTCTGCACAGCAGAAAGAGAATGCAACTTGCCTTGGTATTTTAAAAGAAGGAGAAAAATAAAAAACGAAAGCGCATTCACCTTCATGCATTCACTCCTTTCTTCACTGCATCCGCATACTGGCTGAGCTAGCAGGGAACTGGAAAACACTTCTAACTATGCTGGAAGTAGTGCTCAAGTCCATCCAGGAGTATGGTGTTTGCCAGCCCAATGGACAGCACGCCCTCCTCAGCAATTCTCCAAGACCTAGGACTCCAGGCAGCCAAGAGCCTCACGGGGCCGCTGTGATGTCTCCATCCAGCGATGACAGAACCCTCCTTGGATTTACTTGTCTCGTTCTTCACACACCTGCTCCACCACTTATTCCAGGAAGCATCGGGATAAATTGTAAACACTTGAATGGCGCTCAGAGTAGAGTGAGGATCTGCATGGTCCTCCAGCCCAAGTTCCCTGTTGGCACCTCACACTCTGCACTATGGTCAAACTACACTGCCTTTTAGTTCTCGTTCTCTTTCTCTCTCTCTCCCTCTCTCTCTCTCTCTCTCTCTCTCTCTCTCCTCCTCCTCCTCCTCCTCCTCTTCCTCCTCCTCCTCCTCCTCTTGATCTGTCTGTCTGTCTGTCTGTCTGTCTCTGTCTCCCCTTCCCTCAGTCTGTCTGTCTGTCTCTCTCTCCCTCCTGTGTGTGTGTGTTTCTCTCTTCCTGTGCTGCCAAGAACATCTTCCTTGAGGCCCCCTTCCAATCCTCATGTATCCCTTCCCTCCTTTCACCCACTCTTAACATCCATCGAGTCTGGCTTCATTAGTCACTTTCCTGCCTTTCCTCCAAGACTGGGTCAGATGGCCCACCTGTCCTCTCGCCATGTACTGCCCACATCAAAGCATTTACCACACTATGCCCTAGTGTCATTAGTATTTGTCTAGATCCTCTTACAGTAGAAAATCCATAAAGCTTATCAGTGTTCAGCATTCAGCTCCAAAGCCAATGTCTGATCTTTCATTAGCACTCAAAATAAATATCTACTGAATAAATTAAAAAACATAGATGCCAAAAAGGTTTCACTCATGGCTGGGGAGATCGCACAGTACCTGGCTACACATGAAGGGGCCTGAGTTTGATTCCTGGCACACACACAAAAAAAGGTTTCACTCACTAGCCCCTCAAGTCTCCAAAGCAAAGATTCTTCTAGAGATAACCTGGAAGAGCGGTTGTTTTATTTTTATTTCCTAGAATTTAACCTACAAAAGTAGCTCATAGAAGGAATTCAACAAATATCTGCCATGCATAAATGATTAATCAGGACAACAACGCTCTAGGTATATTTTAAAGTAGAGTTTTTCTAGTTAACATACTCGTCAGACACTGCACAGGGGCCCACAGCTAGAGCTCCAGTCGCACAGGTTACACAGGTGCTGCCTCCAGTGGTTCTCACCCCACCAGGCGTGCGATGACTTAGATTCAGCGAATGCTGCTGCTCCTATGTTCTTTGCACTAGCGGCCTCTTCTTGCCCTGTATCAACCCCATACAAAGCCAGTTTAGAAAGGACTCCAAGGATTACTCCCACGCTTTTATTCAGATTCCTAAACTAAAAACCAATCTCACCTTAATCTTTCTTTCATGCAAACAAACTGAAATGCAAGAGGATCTTTCCCCTCTGCCAACCGATTCCGTGCTGCATGGCCAGCACCCCCTTCCCTACCCTAACTTTAGTGTTTGAGCTTTCTTGATAGTCTGAGAAATAAGAGTGAGGAACTAGCCTTTCTGGTCAATTATGGTTCCTGTTTACTATTTGCCCTAGGCACCAGCCTCAGCAAGACCTTAGATGCAGTTTAGATATTTATTAGAAAACAAGCTAGTAGTCAGAACTTGTTTTCATCTACTCAGGCACATCCAGTGCCTGCAGAGGAAAAACCCAGAGCATACCCTGCCCAGAGCCTCCTCGCCTTCCTCTCCAGTGTGCCCTGGCCCTGGATCCTACGCCAGCATCCAGGCGGACCACCCAGAGCCCTCCCAGCACCCTCTGCTCTGCACAGACGGATCACTCTGCTTGGGATACTGTATTGCCTTCCTCTCCTGCCTCGTGCTGGCATCCTCTCCTCGAACCCTACAGCTTCCTTTCCTGTCCCCAAACAGAATCAGAGATTGATTACTGCTCCCTTTCCAGGCAAGCTGGGAGCTCTAGGTGAGCACACACCAAGTCTTATTCGTGTTTATTTCTTCAGTGCAGAAAATCATACCTAGAACACAGCAATGGATAAATGTGCTTCGTAGACTTTTTCATCTATTCAACAGATCTGTTTCATCCTTGCTCCCAACTGAGACCATTAATTATAATTATCAGAATCTGGCTATTAGTTCATCCATCATGCTTTTATGTATTACTTTTTTAAATAAAACAACAAAAACAACCTAGCCTTGCTATCTGGACCTGCTATCTAACTGTTGTAATGACAAGCCAATGAATCAGCCTCTGACAACACAGCCTTGACTCATTCCAACCTGATCAGGAACTGGAGACAATCCAAAAGTGATATTTATAGAGATTTCACTAGCTCCCTGGCCTCTTTAACATTTGCTCAGCAACTATTTGCTGAATATCAGCAATACACATGGCCTGCTTCATGTCTTAAGTCGTGTTTCTTTTGTTATAACTGAAGGCCACAGACTGCATAATTCCTGAAGAGGAGAGGTGCATGTAGCAAATGGTTCTGGAGGCTTTGAAGTCCAAGCACATGGCTTGGGCATCTCGGGGACATCTGTGAGGACCTGCTTGCTGTGCCACAATGTGACAAAGGGCACCACATCCATAGAAAGATAGTATCCTTTCCTCATCTAATAAAGCCACAAGAGCCCTACCCATCTAGTTCTAATTATCACCAAATACCATTAGCATAGGAATTTACTGATTAGGTTCCTAATACTTAACATTTAGAGGACAAATTTAAAACATCGCGTGATGGTAGTAAAAAGACTTCCCAGTCATGTTGGCAAAGGTCCCTGGCTATAACTTAAAGAGTCTTTCAGTCTAGGGAAAAAAAACAAAGGTAACTATAAGGCATTATTTAAGGATATCACATGAGCTGTCAGAAAAAGAAATGACTTGAGATTTTTAAGAGGATGCAGGCAGTGTTTCGTTCTGTGTCTTTCAATTTCTATTTCTGATGAGTTGGTAAATGCAGTGTAAGATGACCACGCCGGCTTTTTTCCAGCCAACATATAGGATTTTTCCCCCTCAGGATGCCTTAAGGGTGAGTCTGGTATGGCATGGGGAACTGGGGATCGAACCATGGTCCTCTGTGCCTGACAGGATTTGCGCAAGCAGGCAGGTAAACAACTGAGCTAACCTGCAAGCCCCCTCCGGCAAAAATGTAGAGTCTGGCTAGCCTATTAATGAGTCAGAACCTGGGGAGTTCAGGGCTCTGGCAGACACAAGAGGGCAGGCGGCCTCAGGTTCAGCCAGGTTTTTCATTCAGGCTGGGAGGTTTATCACCAAGATGTGTTTGGGCATCCAAGCTTCAAGATAAGCGCTGGCCCCACACTGGCTAGTAAGGACCAGCCTCAAGCACTCCAGAGCGAGTTGTGAACTCGCATGGAGGAGCTGCATGGACAAAAACACCAGGACATGGGCCCTGCCACCAAGATCTGCCCCCTCAATCTCAAAAGTCTAAACATTTATTTTTGTCTGCACTGCATTTGTTCATATGAGTCCTCAGGTCTTCTATGTTTGAAGTTTTTTTTTGTTTTTTGTTTTTTTAAAAAAGGACCATCACAGTCATTCAGCATGCTCTTTAATATTTGTTGCCCCCGTTGTTTACTTATCCAGTACCCAGGATAAGGGCCAGCCAAATAGCTCAGCAGACTAAAGCACCTGCTTAGACAGCAGCAGGGACTGGAGTGCAATCCTCGGAGGGCTATGCCAGTCCTGCCCCTGGGACACCATAAAGCAATGACTGAGACTGGGCTTGGAGGTGCTCACCTGTAATCCCAACAGTTGGGAAGCTGAAAACAGGAAGATCATTACAAGTCCAATCTGTGTAGCGAGACCCTGTAGACCCTGTACTCAAATATATAAAAAATAAAATAAAACAATACTCAGGATACACATTCTCAATTCAGTTTGTTTCTCTCCCTAATCCAAGTACGGGCTCTGTAGTTTGTGAAAGACTTCTCTTTCCTACTGCTTGACATTTAGACATCTCCTAGAAGTCATACAACCTCTTTCTTTCTCTCCAAGGGACCATGCCAACAGCCAACACCCCAAAGCAGCTACGATCAAAAGGACTATTGGTATTTCAGAACAAAGAGTTTACAGCTAGAAGTTCAAGGATGAATTTATCATTTGGAGTTACTGAAAATATATTAGGTGCCTGTGACTATATGGATTATTTTCCTTAGGGCAAGTTTCTATTGCTTTCAAGAAATACTTGGGCCAGCTCAGCTGCATAAATATCTACCTGGCAAGCACAAGGTCCCAAGTTCGAGCCCCAGTACGAGAGAGAGAGAGAGAGAGAGAGAGAGAGAGAGAGAGAGAGAGAAAGAAAGTTCTTGAAAGGGCCTCCTCACTCATGGTATGCACTCTCTCGCATACACCATGCACACACATGAATGAAATCCTACTTATTTCAGTGAAACATTTTTGTGCGTAAATATGACACAACTTTCCCCATAGTCTAACCAATCATGGCAAAAGTCTTCTACCATATCTCTTAACTCAGAGTAACATGTGAAGATCCACATCACTAACTAGGCTAGTGTCAGAACAAAAAGATCTCCTAGGAGCAGAAATACCAAAGAAAAAGACAAAAGGCCTCCAAATAACTTGGTGTAAAGAGCCTGAATCATGAAAAGGAAGAAAAAGAGGACATTATTTTGTGACTTGACATCCAGAAATAAGCAGCCTCTCACTCCTATTGTCCTGTAAATCGCCTTCCAGTCTGAGCTCCACCACCACCCTAGGAGAAGCCCCTGAGCCCCTTCGGCATCTCTCACGCACCCTACAGCTCAACAATCGGACAGCCCCTGCCACGCAGTCTGCTAAGGATGACGCTGGGAGAGCACTGTATGAATGAAGGAGCTACATCTCCTTTCAAAAATAAATTTATGCCTAACAATAAAGCAATGAGAGATTCCATGTAAAATAAAGTCTTAGAGGTTGTTTTGCCTTTTTAAGAGAATTAAACATGAAAGAAGACCAACATCAGTCTTTATTTTCAACATGCAAAAGGTTTCCCAGGCCTATGTGAGTGGGGCAGTGTGTGTAAAATCTGCCCCATGTTTTGATTCCACAGAACCCCCGGTGCTGAGCGCCCTTCCCCAGCGGCAGCTACCTGACCCCTTTCCGTCTGAATGCACATGGCGCCGTCTTCCCGCTGTGCTGCTATCTGCCGCTGGGGTTTCCATCTGCAGCGCATCCATCTCTAAGGTCATCGTGGACACGAAGCCGCCACCTTTTCTGCACGTACCCTTGTCTCTTCTCAACAGCTTCACATGGGACTCTCTGGTGGCTTCAAACATGTCTAACAGTTTGTGCCTATTATTTATGTTGGGGACAAACTCTCTCTCCACCTGTCTAGGATCACTCAAAGACAGTTGATTTGAAAAAGCATTCTGGGCCCCATCCATGGTCTACTTCAGTTCCCCACCTGCCTCGCCCTGCTTCTTCCTAGCACACCGTTGAACATGACTAAATCTTTCATCTCATCTGAGAGTGTCTATACCATCAATGTGCTTGAGTTACTTCCCTATCTGTCTAAAGGTTATTAATATTAATATTAACAGCCTTGAAAACAATTAGTGTTGCTCTTTGAAACCTAATTACTTAAATCCCACAAAGAACACAACCCTAGGTCTACCATGAATCACCCAAGGGATCGGCGAGCAAGTCTCTCAACTTGACAGAACCGTTCTTTCCTTGTCTGTAAAATGAGAAGAATTCTACTTTCCTTATCACTTGACAAGAACAAAACTTGACTGCTTATAAGAAAGGCGCCCCAGCGCCCAAGCCACCCCGAAGTCAGTACGCCCAGTGCTCAGTATTTACTTATTCAGAAAACAGACTCTGTTATCTGTAGATACCAGTCAATTCACTGTGGGTTTGTTTTTTTGGGGTTTTTTTGTTTTGTTTTGTTTTGTTTTTTGGGGGGGTGGTGTCTGGTTAGTTTGAGGGGTTTTTTTTTAAAAAAAAAAAAAAAAAAAAAGAAAATGAGGGACTGGGAGACAACTCAGTGGCACAGTGTCGATCTGGCAAGTGCAAGGTCTTGAGTTCAAACCCTGATCCTGCCAAAAAAAAAAGAATATGAAAAAAATGTACATAAACATACAAAGGCCTATTGCAGGAAGCCCTGGATCTGCAGAAACACTGAACTCCTGGTTTTCTCCCTTCTCCAGATTTTTTTCCTCCCCTTTCTCCTATAAATGAAAAAGGTACATGGGAAGAATGTTCAGAAGAATCACTAAGGGGCTAGCGAGATGGCTCAGCAGTCTAAAGCGCCTGCTTAGGCAAGCTTAGGCAACCGTAGGGACTGCAGTTCGATCCCCAGCACCAGGGCAGGCTGAGCCAGCCATAATATAAAAATAAATAAATAAATAAATAAATTGCTACAGCGAGGCAACAGCAGGCGATAAGGAGTCCAGCGAAGGCCCAGGGCAGCCTGCTTGCTACACCCAGCCCCTTGGAGACTGCTTAGGGATTCACAGTGCAGTGGCGACTTGAGAAACACACTGGTGGTTTTAAAATATCTAAATTCCACTGTACCTTCCTGTAAAAAACCCATGCAGAGAAGGAAGCTTACGCATTCAGTGGGACACGCAGGCCCCCATTGTGTCTGCGACCCCTCCAGGTATTTTAGGCTCCAGAATCACACGCAGAAATAAAAACAAACAAAAGCCCTCTATCTGTCCATGCTCAGCACTGCCAAGAAAAAGAAAGAGAGACTGTTTTATTAAAAATAAGTTTGTTGTGGGATGATTGTGGACTTATTTAGCCCATTCAGCAGGATTTTTCGCTGTGCGACAATGCAAAAGATTTATTTTGTCATTGTCCAACACAAACAATGAAGAAACTCAGCCTACTGCAAAATCCCCAGGAGAAACAATCTGAAATTTAATTAGTGAATAATGGAAGCAATTTAAATACAATTCCAGGCATTTTTAAAGTAATATTTGAGTAGACATCTGCTGCATCTAGAAAGGATTTAGGCAAAGCACAAAAATTCCCTGATCTGACGAGATGCCCAGGGTAATAAATAAGATGGTCTCTTGTTAGGGCAAGACCAATAATTTAAAACAAAACTCCAGAAATCCTTCCTGCTGACACTTAACCCAAGCCTACAACATAGAGATTTCAGACAGACAGACAGACAGCCTGACAGACAGACAAAGAGAGCATTAGTCACAATCTTTTGAAATGTAGAACAATGGAAATCCCGGGGTTTAAGGTCAGCTACCCTACACAGCGGGCGCGTAGCTCAGAGTCTTCAGTACCTTCATGCCAATACTCTTTTAGTTCCTCCACTGACACAGTGGAAGTACTAATGCATACCTCACATGAGTTTCAAATATTCGATAAGAATATTTGTAATGCAACACCATATTATTGGTACTTAAAGATGAGACAATGTTGAAGAAGTGGAAGGTGTCAATTGAACTAGTGATCTGTTCCTCTTGCACCTTCTACCATAAGAAATTTGCCGTTTCCACCTTAGAGATTTATTTGTCTACCTGAAATATTTTTTCATGCAGCACTACAGTTCTGTCAGATGAGGATGAACACACAGGATGTGCGATGGCAATGGTTGAAGAACAACATCAGTGAACCTAACGACATTGCACAATACACTTGAATATGGTGAAGATTGCAGGCTATATGTTATGTGTATTTGAGGTAATTTTCTTCCCTACAGGTCTGGAGGTGCTGCCCAAGGTCTTGTGCATGCTAGGCAAATTTTCTAACAATGCTCTATGACCCAACCCTACGATAGCTTTATAAAATTATTAGGAAGGATTTCTCCATGATAAAAACCCCTGATGACCACAAAGAAATCCTCTTCCTTTACCTTAGTCAGCTGAAAAAGCAAAGACCAGGGTGGTGGAGATACTAGAGAACGTATGTAGCATCAGGATATTGCAAGGGTATGCACAGACTGTAGGGCCTTAACCAAACTTTCAGAACTGGATATTTTCCCTGAAAAATCTTTATTCATTGCAAGCAAAAGATTTTCAAAATAAAGGTAACAATGCGTTGGGTGCCAAGCCCTCAAGCTTCCCTATTCTGCACATTTTGCAGAATAGAAATGATATTTGTTCCGTGAACCAATGAATGTAATTCAGAAGTTTAAGTATGAAAATGTTCTACAGACCCACAGCATAGGCTGCAACACGTGTATTAAAATAAAAAGAGGGGCTGGGGATTTAGCTCAGTGGCGCAGGTCCTACCTGACAAGTGTGAGGTCCTGAGTTCAATTCCTGGTACCCACCACAAAAAAAAAACTTGAGAAGAGTCTCAAAAAGAGAAACAAGAATACACACTGTAACTCAGACACTTTTGAGGGGGCTGCCTGTCATTGGTACCACATGCATCCAGTTGCAGAACCAACATGGATCAGATCACTCTTGGCAACAGGAGCCCCAGGACTCCCCCCTCTGCTACCACCCGCTGAGCTCTGCAGGCCCTCAGTGTGGGCCTCTGTGAGACGACTGTGCAGGACCGCATGACATGGAGGTCTCCTTTTGCTTCCAGCACTCTAGCAGCTAATCCTAAGCTTTATCAGGGAGCTCTAAGACAACATTTTAACTGGTTTTCCCATGCATTGTAAAGCACAACTGTTAGAGGGGGAAAAAATCATGAAAAAAAAACAAAAAAGTCAACACACCAAGATGCCAGAGACAGCAGAGAATTATCTAGATGATCAAAGATGAATATCAGTAACTCAAACAAATATTAGTCAAGCACCCACAACAGACACACAGCATGGACCACCCACCTGCAGACCAAGTCATCATTGCTCAGCTGTGGGGTCAGCCACACCGGCTGCCACCTTAGACAGAAGGAGAAACCTCAGTACCTTCCGCAGTGGGGGCCGCAAACGCTATTCAGCCCAAGGCCTGTGAGCTGTCTCCTCTTCTGGAACAAATATTACAACACTACTAGTCCCAGCTAACGGAGAGTGAAGATCAGGAAATTGACTGGAGGTCCCAATTATAAGAGTCTACCATACACAGTATTTCCAAACATACTCCATGGCTGAAGCTAAGGTATTCATAATGTAAAATGTTTTAACCCAGTTCAAAGCAGGACATTTTGTAGTAATGAAGAGACCTATCAAAACCTCTACAATAAAATAATTAGCTGACCAGCCTAAAAATGTCTGCTGAACTGATTCTTTCCCCTTAGATTCTATTAAAGGTTCCCAAGTGTCACATGTCCTTCCTGTAAACTACATTTAATAAAGTTGGGCATGATGGTTGATGCCTGTAATCCCAGTACTTGAGAGACAGAGGCAAAATGCTTATTGCTGGCTACCCAGTGAGCCCAGGTCCAATCTGAAGTATGTAGCAAGACACTGTCCCCAAAACACAAGCAAACTGCATTTAATCTATTTCAAACTAGCCAGGCATGGTGGGGCATACCTGTAATCTCAGCACTTGGGAGGCTGGGGCAGGAAGATCATTGCAAGTTCAAAACCAGGCTGTGCTAACGTGAGCTCAAGGCCAGCCCGAACTGTACAATGAGGCCCTGTCTCAAAATGACAAAAAAGAGGGGAGAAGGCAAAATATATTTCCTTTTTTTTTTTCTTGGTCTTTTTTTGAGACAAGGTCTTGTTATATGGTTCAGGCTGGCCTTGAACTCACTTTTGTAGCCTAGGCTGGTCTTGAACTCACACCAATCCTCCTGCCTCAGCCTCCCAAGTGCTGGGATTATAGGCGTGTGCCATCACACCCAGCCAAATATATATTTCAAACTAAAATTTTCCTCGAAGTATATCTGTGTGTATGGGAGAGAGACAAAGAGAGAGAGAGAGAGAGAGAGAGAGACAGACAGACAGACAGACAGACAGACAGAC
>PVKN010017345.1:0-17349 GCA_004027915.1 Capromys pilorides | reverse complement strand
CATGTGGTGTTGCCAGCTTGTGATTGAGATTTTATTTTCCTGTATATCTCTTTGAACTTGTTTCATGTAGTCTATTTATTTCCTATATTGCTCTTTCATGGATTCCATCATTTTTCTAATCTCCTCTAATTTTTTAACAGTGTCTTCTTTAGATGCATTTATTAAGTCTTCTATTATAGTTATCCTTTCTTTTTCTATTTCAGAGGTTATTTCTGCTCTCATTTCCTCTCTACCTTTCTGCAGTTGTTCTACTTCAGATGCTATTAATTTAGAGATGACTTTTCAACTTCAGAGATTATTTCTGATCTGACTCCCTCTATGCTTTTCTGCAGTTGTTTTTTAATTTCAGTCTCTAGTAATTCAAATATTTCTTTTTTAACTTCAGAGGTTATCTCCAATCCGAGTTCCTCTATATGCTTCTGCTTTTGTTTGTTTACTTCAGATGCTACAAATTCAGAGATTTCGGATACATGATTCTCATTTTCTTGTATGGTATTGTCTCCTGTATTTGTTACAGATGGGCTAGGGACCTGAGATTGCATTTTTCTCCTTGTCTGTATCATTCTGAGTAGCTTTGATCTTTGGTGCAGGACTGTGTGCCCACAGATTGTTCCTTCAGTCCAGGCTGCTGGGTCCGCTGTGCTGCTTGTAGGCTGGGGAAGGGGCGTCTCACTCACCTGGTGAGCCTGGCGCTGGATAGGCTGGCCAGGTGGGGTCTCACAGGTGGGACTGGCGCTGGCTGATGATGGTAGGGTGTGCTGGCGGTGGGCCTGGCACTGGTTGATGATGGTAGGCTACGCTGGCTGTGGGCCGGAGGAGGTCTCCGGCAAAACATTTTAAACATCAGTCAATTAAAGCTGAAGAATATTAAGCCAGAACCTTAAAAAACAAATGGCAGGCTGGGACTCAGGAGCTGAAGCCGTGGACATGGGAGAAACAGTGGCAGAATGGGAGCAGCTTAGTGATGAATGGAGGTGCCAGAGACTGGCGTTCATGGCTGTGGGCTGTCCATCACACATGGCAGCTGGCTTGGCTCAGCCCAGCTTTCAGCACTTCCCAGAAATCTCTAGCTGAGTCCAGGTCCGGCAGGTAGATCAATTCAGAGTGACAACCAAACCCCAGAGCATCTCAGGATTATCTGCATCAAACCCTGCCTGTAGAGCCTCCAGGGAGTAGTATTTGTCAGCCCTTTGTTCCTTGGCATCAACTGGCCTGGTGTGCGAGCCACAAGGAGACTGCCTTTATGTGGGCTGTGAACTGCAGTTTGTATGTTTCCATAGAGTGTGGGCACCGATGCTGTGTTTGGAAATTAAAGTCTCAGATTGACAGGATTTTTGCCCAGTGTTCTTGGTGGCTGACTTGACTCCAGCTATAGGCTCCACAGGTCAAAGACAGTTAAGTCTCTGTGCCTCTCAAACACTGAGCTTGTAAGAGAAGAGTGGAGAGGGAGAAACTGGGCTTGGAAATGCAGAGCAAGATTCAGAGGATTTTCTCTTTTTTCCTATTTCATCTCCATGAAAGTCTGAAAGCATGTCCTAGGGGAGGTAGGTGTAAAGTCACTAGGGATACAGGGCAATGAGTGGTTTATTTTTTATTTTTTATGTATTTGGTACAGGGTCTTACTACGCAGATCTCACTCATAGTGATCCTACTGTTTTCAGCCACCCCAGTGTTGGGATTATAGGCACACCACCACACCCAGACTTGGTTGCCCACTCAGCACACCAGGGTGAGGTGCTGGTGTGGCATTTGGAGCTGGAGGTTGAATCCTGGTCTCTGTGCTTGCCTAAACAGGTGCTATAGTCTGCTGAACTATCTTGCGGGCCAGAGATGAGTGGTTTGTGAGTTTGTTCATTGCTTAAGCACCCAAGAAAAAGGTGAGAAACCAAGAGAGGTGCATGAGGTCACAGAGAGCTGGCTTCAGAACCATGGGGGAGGCCCTAACACACTGCTGTCTGTTTTCCTTTTCTTCTCTTCCTGTCTGTCCCACCTAAAGGAAAGGCTCACATTTATCTCATTTCTCCCTGATTCCAGCATGACTTTGGCCAGGACACCAATCTTAAAAGTTTTCCTTTGACTCTGTTGATAAAAATAAAAGAAGTAGATATTTTTCTGCTTGCAACGCACTAGGCACTATTCTAGCTCACTTACTGCACATGACAGACAGCCCTGTGATGTAGATACCGCTGTCTGTTGCATCTTAGGTGGAAGGCCCTGAGATGCAGAGGTGCTACGGAATGTAATGTTTGATACATTGCATTGGCTTGTGACATAGAGAGCTGAGTCACTCAGCAGGGGCCATGGTCCTCTCTTTGTAAATGTCCTCATCCTGGGCAAGAGGAGGGCAAAAACTGTGTGATTCTGTTCATGTGAAATTTCTAGAGAAAGTCCATCCTGCAGAGGGGGTGGTCTCCTGAGGGCTGGAATGGGTGCAGGGATGAACTGCTGCAGGCTTGGGGGAGGCTCTGGGGTGAGAGTGTCCTCAATCTAGATGGTGGCAACAGTTACACAACTTGTCAAGTCTAGAATCAATGCAGATGAGCTTCTTGAGTCTAAGTTATACTTCAATAAAGCTATCTTACAGTTTTTACAAAGGAAAAGTATAAAAAAATTTGCAGTAGTGTATTCAAAGGTTGTCTTAAGCAAGTTATGAAAAACAAATTGTTAAGAAAAGCATACTTGACACAAACATTTTGAACATTCACGATTCAAGATATTTAAAGTGCAAAAAATTCAAATAATAGACTTCGAGAAGCATCTGAGTCATCCATGAGCAACAAAGACAGAATCTATTATTTGAAAATCCCTCACAAAAATTACGGGAGTCAGAAAGGTATTTTACATTTAGCCAAGATATTCACAGGCAGCAGTACAAATAGATAATAAAGTGAGAAAATTTGCTTATGTAGCTATAGAAATGAAAACTTAAATAACAGATTATCTTGTTTGGGAAAATTTCTAGCATTGGGTCATGCACACTGTGGAGGTGGGAGGCAGTGGCCAGGATGTTTTGGGGACTGAAAATTAACGTTTTTGCAAGATTGACTGGATGATAGTTGTCAAAATTAGAAATGTTTGTGCTGTGAGTGAAACAGTTCCTCTTTGAACAATCTGTCTTATGGGTGGGTAGCATAGCTAAATCAAGACAAATGTGTAAATTTTCTGAATTATTTGACAATAACAAGAAATAGAACAGGTGGATTTCTATAAAAAGGAATATTTATAGAATATATTTTGAGGCATGAAAATAATAACAAAATAATACAGTATTACGTAGTTTTAAAAAGAATTAGAAACATGTATCTGAATGGATTTGACAAGCTACATTTTTTTATGTTAGTTTTCTATTTCTGTGTAACAACTTATCACAAGTTTAGGAACTTGAAAGAACACCCAATCCTTAGTTCATGGGTCTGGGGCTCACTTAGTTTTCTGTTCAGGGGATTACAAAGCAAACAGGGTGTGGCCTCCCCCCACCCCCCAAAGTGGAGTGTGCTGAATCCCCATGGCTGGAGGGTGAGGGCCCTGTTCGTCTGCCTGGTTGTCATAAGGTGCTGTGCTCAGCTCCTTATAGGCCACATATCCTTCTATTTTCTTTCAGTTTTTTTTCATGCACACGTCCAGCTGTGTGCCCTCTTCTGTGCTTAAGCCAGAATAGTGCATCAGATCTTTTTCATGTTTCCATCTCTGATTTTCTCACTCTCTAACCTCTAGACACAAGTTGAAAGAGTTCATGGGATTATCTCAGTTTTAGTGGAAATTGAGAACTACATTACACTTGCAAAATTCTTTCACAGTAACACTGAGATTTGTTTTCTATTTGATTATATGAAATTTTATACATTTGATTTTTAGCAGTTCGATTATAAAATTCTGATCATGGTTTTCTCTAAGTTTATCTTGTTTGAGGTTCACTGACCTCCTTGAATCTGTACATTTATGGACTATAGCAAATATGGGAAGTAGCTAATCATTGTGGTTTCCATTTTTGTTTTCTGTACCAATCTCTTTCTCTTGCCTTTTGGGATTTCAGTGATCATAATTTTGTACATTCTGATATTGTTTCCCAGATCCCCAAATCTCTTTGTCCTTCCTCTTAACTTTTGTCACCTCTGTTATTCAGATTAGATCAGTTCAACTGATTTGTCTTCAGGTTCAGCTCTTCCTTTGTGAATCATCTTTATTCTGTTGAACCTGTAGAAGGACTTTTAAATTTCAGTTGTTGGAATCTACATTTTGAAGAGTTTTGCTTCTTCTTTGTGGATTCTGTCCTTGTACTGAGAAGCTTTCTCCTTCATTTCCTTTGAGTGTTCATCCTTTATCTCATGGGCTAAAGGTAGAGGCAGTTTTCAAGTCTTTGACAATATCAACATCCAAGTTGTATTTGTCTGTTTTTAGCTGCTCTAGTGAAATAATTGAGTCTGGATACTATAATGAAAAGAGATGTACTTAACTTGTGGGTTTGGTGGCTCAACTAGTGCTCAAGCAATGGCACTAGTGCTGGTCTGGCAATGCTACCAGCTTGGCCATGATGAGGCCCTGGTAGCAGATGGCATTGTGGAGGGTGCATGGCAGGGGCAGCTGTTAAGCAGTTGAGCAGCCCATGGGGAGGGCCCAGTCTCCTGACCTCCCACTGCACCTTGGTTCTAACATCTCCCCACACCCCCACCCCAGGACCAAGCTTCCAACACATGGTGGAAGCCAGAAAGTCTGTGCTAGCACAGAGAAAGGATCTGTGCTGTCAGCCTAATGGATCTGCACTGGAGCTAGGAAGCCACTAAGAGCTCTGGTGAAGGAAGGCCAGAGCTCCTCCCAAATAAATGTAGCTACTCTCAGTGACAGTAAGACCTGAGCTCTTGTGATGATGAGAACAGCTGGGTCGGGAAAGCCACTGTGATAAGCTGCTCCAGGAGACTGACCAGGACCATGTTCCCCTCTGGAGCCAGGATGTGATGTTTGAGGTGAGGACCAGAGCTCCCACAATGTGAACCACAGCCTTTGTCAGTGACAAGGTTCCGAGCTTCTTTGATGATGAGAACAGCTGAGTGCCTCAGGGAAGCCAGCATGTCAAGCCCCTCCAAGAGAACTAACAGCTCCCAAAAGCTCCCTACAGCCCCTAGCCGTTTCCTTCTCCAGCTCTGCCTCATAGGCTGCTGTCAACAATCCTTGGGTGAGCCTCCCACACCTGGCACCACACTGGTTACGTTCAGTGGAGTGTCACAAGGTGATTACCAGTTGGAAATCCACCACACCAGCTGAGGGAATGTAGTGTAGGTTTTTTTCATTGAGAAGAATCCTCATGGTCTTTTACTTCACTGTCTACAGCTACAGCCTGGCTGTCATCTGTGTCATTAATGCTCTACCGGGAGCTTCTGATTCTGAGGCAGATAGAATGAGTAGACCCGCTCTTTCTCTCCCACTGATTACAACTGAAATCTCTAGACAAGCTAGATAAAGCAACTGTATGACGATTCTGAAAAATAAGCCATTATAGTTGTTCTAGAGAGAGGAAAGAATGGAAACACAAAGAATAACCAGCGTAGCAGCTTCCCGGTTTAGTTTTCTTTAGCTTTCAAGGGGGTTTGCTGCTATCCAAGCCAAAGGAGGCCATTTATTTTTGATACAAGGCTGAAGGCATTATGCAGAGTTAGCTTCAGGTCACCATCTGGGCCTGTCCCAGTGTGCAGGTCCTGTATAGCCAGGAGCAGAGTGGAGAGGGTACACAGGGAGCGCCAGACTTGCTTTATGCTCCCAGCCCTTGTCAGCTCTCTCCCTGTCCTGTGGGAGAAAAACCGACCCAGCAGCAGCTCCTGGGCCCCCACCTGCTTATTGTTTTCTGCTTATCTAAGCTAGGTGAGGAGAGAGTGCTGGTTATGTGTGGTGGCACAAAGAAGTTTGGAGAATTTGCTTATTTCTAAAAGACCAAAAAACAAAACAAAACAAAACAAAACCTAAAAGCAAAACCAGACCAACCCCAAACACAATTTCAGGAAAACAAAAATAAACAAACAAGCAAACAAATGATCCCAAACCTGAGCGCTAAAGTTCTACTTTGCCTCTCTGGTTACTCTGCTCAGTGGTTCATGCATGCAGAAAAGAAACAGGGTGTGTCACACAGAAGGGGGGTGACGGGCCACCTAGCTTGATGAGTTGGGGTCACAGCCAGGCTGAGTGGCAAGAAAGAATCACTATCACTTGTAGGTTCCACGCCAAGCTGGAGCTCTCCTCTGGCATAGCATGCTCAGGATTTTCACTGGTAAAATAATCAGTAGTATAATAAAGAGAAATGTTTAAAGTTGGTTAAACAGAATCAGTTACTTTTCTACCATTGAAGGAGGCTCAGACCAACCAGTGATTTGTTTTAGCTCAAGTTTTTTTTTTTTTTTTAATGGTCAAAAGTTAAAAGATTTTTTTAAAAAAAAAAATTTTAGTACAGGGTCTTGTAGATTGTACTTGTAGTGATCACCCTGTGTTCAGCTTCCCAAGAGTTGGGATTACAGGTGTGTGCCATCGTGCCATGCCCAGTTTCAATTGCTATCTCAGTGTGCCCTGGGGGTGGGGCCAGCAGGGCAGGCTGGGGATTGAACCCCAGCTGTTGTGTCTGCCAAAGCAGGCGCTTTAGTCCGCTGAGCTACTTGGCCAGCCCTAAAAATTAAAAGGTTGTAAATAATCACAATTATCTAATTTGTCTTCCAAGGTCTATATTTTCTAAGTGTTTGACAAAAGATTACTCAAGTAGATTTCTCATGAGACTGTAAGCAGCGTAAAGGCAGAACAGCAGACGCTGCATGGGGTTGGTGTAATTCTGGTCAAAAGATACAGCTGCTTTGGGCTTTTTTAAAGGTTACTTAGGGATCTTTATTATAGGCAAACATGTTGTTTTATTGAAATTTTCAAATTTAGAAAGAACTGTATGCAAACTTGATTAAAAATACATTTAAAATAATCTAACTGCCCTGGATCTGAGGTCAGGAATTTTTCTCTTGCATGTACCAACATATTTTCAGAAATGAGGACAGAGCTTGGCAACATATGAGCACCTAATATTTAAGTGCTTTTACGGAAGTTGTTAATTTTGATCTCACAGAGTCACACAGACTTAACTTAGGGTGGTTAATTGACAGTGAAGCGTGACTAATGTGTGTCCTGCAACCAGCAGGATCTGTGAGCTCCCAGGTAACTGCTATCACATCTGCTTTTCACCGTGGATTTGTTCTGTGCCAAATGCTCTTTGCCTAGGCAATCCTTAATATCAGTGCTGCTTGTTTTGTGGAGGAGAGCACTGCGGGTCAGGAAGGTTGAGTTCAAGGTCATGCCATCGGCTTCTGGCAGCCCTGCATTATGGCTGTCCATCAAGCTGGCCCTGAAGCCCAGCTGGGAAGGTGCCGGGTCACTGGGCTTGGGTCCCTGGCACTGGGTTTCCTAGGGTTTCCACCACAGTTCTGCTCTGTGCAAGTAGCTCGACCTTTCTGCACCTCAGTTGCATCACTTCTGTGGTGGATAGCTAACTGAATTAAACTAGCGTGGTGCTGGGTGCAGGAGGCCCACCTGAGGGTTGTTTTCAGCAGCATAAAGGCAGAACAGCAGACGCTGCCAAAATGCTGTTAGAAATGCTGTTCTGAGAAGCTGTTGGAGCTGTTGGAAGCTGCTGGTTCTCTTGGGCTGTTCTGCTGGAGGACCTTGTCAAGCTGGCTTTCCCTGTGAACTTTGGAGGAGCTTGGATCCACATCTTGAACATTAGTTCCTGGCTCTGGAAGGGAAGATGGGACACTGCTGAGCTTCATGAAGCTTGTCACATTGGCTTTCCTGGTGGGAACTGGGCTTTGCTCATCACTGGAAGAGCTCGGGACCTCACCGTTGCTGAGGATGGCTGTGGTACTTTTGGGGGAGCTGTGGTGCTTGCTTTGAGCGTTTCTTCCTAGCCCAAGTACAGATCCCTCAGCTTGCTAGCACAGATCCTTCATCCCCCTGGCATAGCCTTTGTAGCTTCCTTCACCTACCTTTGGACCTTTCCAGCACAGATCCATGAAGTAGGCCTGCATGGGACTTTGTTGAGGGCTCTGGGCCTCCAGTTGGACTGGTGGGAGGCATTGCTATGACCTCTAGGCCCTCAACTGGATTTGTTAGTACTTAGTGTGTGGATAGATTCCCTGCACTTGTAGTATGTTATTCCTGGGTGATTCATTATAAATACCATTACAAAACATGTCCTGTACTATATTGTTCACCTTGAAAAACCCGAAACCATAACAACCCTTAAAATGGAGAAACAGGTAGTATTTACCTAATAGGGCTGCTGATAAACAAAATCAATTTATGACAAAACATACGATACAGAACTCACAGGACTAACTTCCTGCTATTCTTCCTAAGCACATAGCATTTGGGGGTCTAACCATCTGAGCTGGTGGGAGTAGCTAGTTGGTGGCACCTGTGCCTTTGGGGGCCTGGGCCAGGCTGTGTTCCTGCTGCTGCAGTGACTTAGACTGCATCTGGTGTCACACACTTCACACCCACCCAGTCTGCTGGCTTGGATCGTGTGTCAAGTTGGCAGCTAATTTTCTTGGCACCGTAGAGTCAGCGCGCATCTCAGAGGCCGAGGCCATAGCCATGAAGCACCCGGCTCTGAGAGTCCTCGTGGTGAGTGCGGATGGCTGCGGCTTATGGATCTGCTGGCAGCAGCCTCTTGCCCTCACAAAACCTTGCCCTTCCCCCACACAGACCAGGCCAGCTTCGTGCTCTTTTCTTTGGCATTTTGACAAAGTCTGTGAAGTCACACTGTTCTGGGAGCGATGGGTGATGACTCTGCCTTGCCCTGCGGACCACAAGTAGAGGTGATTGCCGATGTCACCCTCTCTTTTCCATCCTTCCCCCTGGCCACACCATCTGTGTGCAGCACCCATCTGATGAAATCTTGGCCAGGGGAGCTGTTGAGGTGCCCGTGATTCTACTGGTGGTTCCTTGGATGGATGTGTTTGCTTGTCAGTGCATGTGAAGCACACACTCCGGTTCAGTGTATGGAAGTCACACCTACACCAGTGAGCAAAATCAGAAGCAGGGAGGAGCCCGGACTCCTACTGGCCACAGCGGTCCTCCCAGGCTCTGTCCTCCCTCACTGTGCCCTGTCTTCCACACCATGGCAACAGTGCTTGCAGGTCGGAAGCCCTCTTCTGCTGCCCCTTGAAGTCCCTCATGGATCAGACACTGTGCTAGGCGCTAGGCCCACAGAGATGTGGAAGGCACCACTCAGCCTCTCAGGACCCCAGGGCGCAGCCTTTCTCTCCCACACACCTCATGTCCGTCCCTTAGATCTTTCTTTTCTGGCTCATGAGATTCTTAAAGCAGAGTGAGAAAGGGAAGGGGTGAGTGTGCAGAAGGGCCTGGAGGCAGGCAGGGTGATGGGAGTGAGACCTGTACCTCGGGCGTGGCCATGGCTATGCAGGTGATCCCAGCACAGCCATCGGCTGAGGCAGGAGCATCTTAGTCTGAGCCTCACCAGGCAATTTTGTGAATGAGTGAGACTCTGTGTGAAATGAGTAATAAAGAGCTGGAAATGAGGCTCCATGTGTAGTTCTTGGGTTCACTACTCAGTACCATGAAAAGAAAACCCAGAACCTCCAAATCCTCTCACTGCGCTTGCCTTCCAAGTTCCTAGAAATCTCCTGTGCTCCTTCCCAGTAGAAGCAAGAGAGCAGAACACTGAAGTTGCTGTTCTGGAGACAGCTTGTCTAGTTTTCTGGCTGTGCAACTTAGGGCAAGTTACCAAACTTTCCTGTGCTTCAGTTTCCCATCATTAAGAAGGCAAGAAGAAGAGCAGTTCTTCCTCCAAAGGATGAAGGTGAGCAACAAGTCTAAGGTACTAAAAACAGTATCTATGACTTATAAAAAGCATAAAAGTATTGACATTATCATCATCAAATACACTGAGTGGCTAGGAACCTGCCTCCAAAAAAGTGTTGTTTTTGTAATGGAAAGGTTCGGGTAGGAACAAGTGACTATATCTGTTACAAGATGATGGTCCAGCCTGATAACTGCAGTGAAACACATGAAGAAGAGATTTTTCTGGGATTCTTTTGGATTGTGCTGGTGTGGTCAGGAGCAGACCCAGATGGGCAGGGTATGTGAGGGTATGTTTGGGCTGGAGCCTGAGCACACAGACAGGGGCTGGAGCAGAAATGGGAACCTGGGGCACTCGCACCACCGTGGACTGTTGGTCAGCAGTGGACGCTCTGAAAAGTTTGCCGTCACTGGGCCATGGCAGCAGGGAGAAAGCAGAGAGTCCAGGGTTGGAACATGGCAGGTTTCTGCCATCCAGGGATTAGCAGCTGGGGCAAGAAACTGGAATTTCCCTCTAACTGCATCAGAGGACCCTGGATAGTCTCAGACCAGGACCTTGAAGGTGCTGCTGTCTCTGGTGGAAGCCAACATGCGAGCACTGTGTTCTGGATCATCTCTTGTGCAGGCCACCATGACCAAGTCTTGACACGTCTCTCCCATCTAGCAGAGAGGCCCACCCAGGCATGCCCTGTCCTCAGAGTCTTCCCAGGGTGCTGTCTGACTCCAAACCCATCCCCCGACCTAACTGTCTTGTGACCACACACAGATGGTCTCCCTCAGAGATCCCGCAGCTCCAATGTGGGAGCAGTTATTTCCAGTCTGTTCCAAAAGATGCAAAGTTCTTGGTAAGAAAGACTTACAGAGATAGAGGTTTGTACAGGTGAATACTTCCAATGTCAGAACTAAAGCCCATCTGGCTAACGAGCTGAGGAATGTGTTGGGCAAAATGAACCTTTCTTCGTGGCCGTCTCAGATCTAGCTGAGCCTTTGATGTGAACATCTCTGTCCACATCACTGACTGTATTTTCAGGGCTTTGAAGTGGGATTGCCTTTGTTGCATCCATTTGTGGCTCCGCATGCCATACTTAGGATCTTGGTTTTCATGCATGTTGGTGGTCACTTGCGAAGACCTTCTAATCAAGCCAGCAAGTGGCAGAGAAAGTACGCCTATTCATCATTTTCTCCAATCCGTTAGCAACTGATGGCACGGACCTTCTGACCGCTTGTCTAAAAGGGCTAACGCTGAATAGATTACAGTAAAACCAGCGGTCACCATAGAGATACAGCCTTCAGCCACTTCAGTTAATGCACCAGTGACAAATAAAAGGCACAAGAGCATGGAAAACAGGAGCTTCTTTGATGAGAAAGCTCCCTTGGGAGACGAGAGACCTGACTTTGATTCGCAGCTTTGCTGACTGTGTTTGTGGCTGCATGCAAGTTACTTATATTCTTCGTGCTTTGTTGGGGTTGATAATGAAACTACTATGAATGCCACAGCTCTGCCTGCAATAGTTATGGAAAGTGTTTGAGGTGCAGAACAGGCACTCTATGCATTTTAGGTTCATTTTTGTTTAGAAATTGAAAGTTGTCTGCTGTGTTATCCTTAGTTTAGGGAGAAAAGGGCTTAACTGAAAGCCGCGGATCACTTCTATACATAGTTTAGGCGCCCTGCACTGTCCTATGTTACTGTCCAGTGTCTTCACCATTCAGTAGTAGTCTTCATCCTGAGGGTCCCGCATAGAGGAAGCTGCTGGCAAACTCAGGGGGATTCTACTTTGGGGAAGAGCCCAGGAAGGGGATTTTAGTTAGGGGGAAAGTAGAATCGAGCATAGTGATAGTAGGAGACAAGCTTTTTCTAGAATAGATCTGCAAATCTATGACATTTCTCTGTCATTCATTAAAAGGTACAGCAAGCTCCCTTGGATGGGACTGTCTCTTCACACCGAGCTTTCTGAGCCTGGTAGAGTCCTCTGTGGGCTTCAGCTTGAACTGAGGGAACCAAGCAGAAAGGATGTGAACCTAGATTCATCCATTTTTTTTTTAATTTTTAATATGTTTAGTGCAGGGTCTCACTATGTAGATCAGACTTTTAGTGATTCTCCTGTTTTCAGCCTACCAACCACTAGGGTTACAAGTGTGCACCACTGTGCCCAGTCTCAATCACCGTCTCGTCATGCCCCGCAGGTGGGGCTGGCATGGCACTCCGGAGATCGAGGTTCCCATTTCTTCTGGCTCATGAGGTTCTTAAAGCAGAGTGAGAGAGGGAAGGGGTGAGTGTGCAGAAGGGCCTGGAGCCAGGCAGGGTGATGGGAGTGAGAGCTGTACCTTGGGTGTGGCCATGGGTATGCAGGTGATCCCTGCACAGCCAGAGTGAAATTCCAACTGGTAACCCCTGGATGGCAGAAACCTGCCATGCTCCGACCCTGCACCCTGGACTCTGCCTGAGTAGGGGCTTTAGTCTGCTGATCTGTCAGGCTGGCTCTCATCCATCTTGATCTGAGAGTGGGGAAACTTTTTTCATTCTGAGATTTATAAGAGAAATTCTGTTTCAATCTATTTTGTGTTGCTATATCAAAATACTGAAAGCTGGAAATCTTTGCAAGAAAAGAGATTTACTTTGGTTCTTGGTTCTGATATAAGGCTGATGTGCTGTAGTTGGCAATGACTTGCTTACTCATGGCGTCCTTGTTATGGTTTATGTCTAGTTGTCCCCCCAAAGTCTCATGCAATCATAGGGTGGGGAATTCTAGAGTTTGAGATTTGACTCATGTTCCACTGGGATTATGTGTTATAGTACTGATGGGGTTATCAGTCTGAGTATGACTGGGATTATGGGTGTGGCCTAAGGTGGACAGGCTGAGGCAGAGAGCCTGAATGTAATATAAAGAGAGACAGAGAGACAGATTCACTTGGTTGCTCTTGATGCTCTGGTTGGTACGTTGCCTCTATTGAGATTGTGCTGTTCTGTTGCCATGAACTGGATGCTCTCTACCCTGTTCCACTCAGCCTTAGGCCAGCTGAATATGGACTGAAACCTCCAGCAACTGTGAGCTAAATAAGCCTTTCCTTCCTTAATTTTGAGTGTTGGGTATTTGTCCCAGCAACGAGTAAACAGTAACTGAGACAGTCCTAAAGTGTTCAGGGCATCAGATGGCAAGAAACAGGGATATGTGGATACATTTCTTATGTTTTCTTGTCTCATAAAACCATTGCTTTCAATTGTGGTGACTCCACCCAGATGACCTTACCTAATCCTAATCATCTACCAAAGATCCCCCCATATATTATAGTTGCATTAAGTTGCTACCCTCTTATTGCTCCATAGTGGAGATTAGATCTCAGCACACTAGCCCTTGGAGGCTATTTTGAGCGTGCCTTGCCCATGGCTGTTGTGGCAAGGGGAGATGGACTGCTGCGAGATGCTGAAGAGCACGAATGTGTGGTGTCCTCTCTCTTAGCCCTCAGCTCAAATCCTCAAAGAGAACATCACATGTCGCAAGCTGATCATGTGGGTGTTTTGGAGGAAAGCAAAAGAAGGAGAACAAACATTGCTCATTTCCTAGTAAATGCCAGACATTGTGTTTGCACAACCAGATTTGCTCCTCACTTTATCTGTGTGATGTAAATGATCTCCATCTCTACTTGATAGAATAATCTATGCTTTAGAAAATGTAAGCCATTTTTTTTTCAGGGTTATGTAGCTGGTAAATAAAAGTCAGAATTCAAAAACCTCATCTACCTACTTCCAAAGGATTTCTACTTTCTGTTTTACCTATCCAAGGAGAATGGGCAGTTTGGCAACTTAATTTCATGCTTCAAGGGCTCAGGGGGTTCTATTTAGTGTAGTTTATGCCAGCTTCTGTGCTCAGAACAGGTAAATGAGATCCATATTTCTCAAGTCTCTCTCATACATAGACTATTGGGAAGGTTAGGTGTTCTAGACATTTCATAAAAGATGGGAGAGGATACAATATCTTCTTAACAATTTCAGAAATTAAGTAACTCCTGATGATAATTCAGTTATTATAGTGGTTTTTTTTTTTTTCCCAAGACAATTATTTAGAGTGCTAGGCAATTTGTGAAAATAAGATGTGGAGAAATGATGGGCAGATGAAAATGTCAACATTTTCAAAGGCCAGGAGGAAAATTCAATTTATCTTTCATTCTGTTCTTGGCAAATAATCAGTTCCTTGCATCTGTGTTTCCTGTTAGTCATAGCTGAATGTGGGTCAGACTTGTTTACTTCTCTGATCTGTTTCCTTATTGACATTCATCCAGCTTTGGGAGTGTGGTTTTATTTCTTTTGTCATCTTGATAAATGCTTAGGCAATTACATGGAAAAATCACTGTGAGTTTCAATAAAATGAATTCCAGTGTGGAACTTAGTTCAGGGGGAAGTCTAGATGACAATTTACAAGCAAGGAAATAGACTATTATGGAACCTGCCATGCTGTGCAGAGGGTTTGGGAGAAATATGCCTCAAAGCACTTTCAGTTATAAAAAGTCATATATCTTAAACTGTACATTCAAGATGGCTATCTATGCAACGGAAGTAGGGAACCCAAGCTGTTGTCCACGCGGGTCCTGTCCAAACTATTTTTCATGGAGTGTCTGTATAATTAAGACAAAAATATTTTTGAATCAATTGACTGTTCATTGATTATTCTATTTTCATGGTTATTATTTTTTGTATTTAGTACATATAGGGTCTACAGGGTATCACTAGGTAGATCAGACTTATGGTGATCTGCCACGATTAAGCCTCCCAAGAGCTGGGATTACAGGCGTGCAACACCACCACACCCAGTCTCAATCTCTGTCTCCGTGAGCCCTAGGGGCGGGACCTGCAGGGCACACTGGTGATGAACCTCCACTGCTATGTTCTGCCTAAGCAGATGCGTTAGTCTGGTGAACTATCTGGTCGGTCCTGTTTCATTGATTCTTCAGCAGGTATTTCAGTAGCACAGCAAAGAAAGTCAAATGACAGAATCTGGGGAATTCAAGGGAAGACTAACTTTCCTTGTAATTCTCTGGATACTTCAATCCTAATTTATATGTGATCTGGCTTACATGGTGGACATAATTATTATTATTTTTTGAGTCATTCATCCTCTACCTCCAATTCCTAGGCTATCTTATTGGGAAAATCTTTCTAGATCTCAGATTAGATAAAGTCTGTAGGCTAATTATTCCAAGTGATGCCTCTCCTTTAGCTTTATAAGATTGTATGTTGACAGTGTTAGTCTTTTCCTAAGAATGTGCCATCCACGAGGATGGGGCTGGCAACTGTTCTTTCCAGCTTTGGCTCAATGCCAGATACATGCTAGGTGCTCAAAAGAAGCTGTGAACCTCAGCAAGCAATGCAAGTCCTGAGCACACCTCGATGTGCAGAAACGTGAAAATTCTCTGTAATACTTTTAAGCTTGACACCTCTATACACATCTGTGTGCAGTTGACCTTTTTTTATGGTTAACTAACGTCCACCAAATCACTTCTCCTCACAAGTGACATTTTTAAAGGTGGTAGGAAATCTAGAAAATCTACTTGAAATCTTTATTTTATTTTACATTTTAGGGAAGGGTCTACAGGGTGTTCAGGGCCTCACTACTAGATCAGACTCATAGTGATCTGCCTGTTTAAAGTCTCCCAAGAGCTGGGACTACAGGCGTGGTATGCCCAGTCTCAATTGCCATCTCATTATGCCTTGGGGGCGGGGCTGGCATGGCAGGCCCGGGGATTGAACCACTGTCCCCTGTGCCTGCTTGCAAGTGCTTTAATCTGTTGAGCTATTTGGCTGGCCCTTGAAATCTTTATAATGAAAGACCTAGACAGGTGCTCCTGACCTCTACCATGAGAATAGGCACTTGGGAGTGCTTTTGTTCTGGATATAATTTGATGCTGACCCATCTTAGACATCCCCATGGGCAGCAGCACACAATTTGAGGAGTGACTGGCTGGGGCCCCAGAATAATGTGGGGCTCAGAGTAGCCAGAGCTGGCTGGCTTTTGGCTGAATCAAGGTTGTCAACTTGGCCTGAGAGGAACCATCAGGCGATCCTGGCACTAGATCCACCTGCAGGTCCATGATCCCGTGTCAGAGGCTGTGTATAAGAATGCCTACATGTGGAGCTTTTTGAGCTACTTTTTTTCCTGTATTAGGGATTGAACTCAGGGCTTTTGTATTGTGATGAATCCTCAGCACTTTTCTTTTCCTTTATTCTTTTTAGACAAGGATGTGCTAAATTGCTAAGTTGAACATGTTATTCTCCTGCCTCCACTTCCCAGCATCCTGGAATTACAGACGCGTGCTCCCATGCACCACTCTGAGCTACCTTTTATTCATGCGAGTGTTCGGGAAGTATTAGCTGAGCGCTTGCTGTGTGTCAGCCACAGGGTGAGCCTCTACTTTAGTGAAAGTCTGCAGCAGAACGAGTGCTCAGGCACAGCGCCAGGTGGATGGCCACAGGCTAGGCCTTGAGAGATTGCTCAAGAAAAGAGTGGCGCTCCTGCCAGGCTTGGCCTTTGTGTCAAGTCAACAGTGGGGAAAGCATTTCTCTTTTGGCTCCTCTGCTTGAGTTTATTTTGAAGTGTCAGGATGTTTTAAATTTGGATTCCACATTCCTGTAATCGCAGCACTTGGGTGGCTGAGGCAGGAGAACTGCCCCAAGTTCAAGGCCAGCCTGGGCTACATGATGAGCTCAAAATAAGCCTGACCTATATGGCAAGGCCCTGTCTCTTTATCATACACAAATTTGGACGGATGCTTTTCTCATAAGAAATAATAATAATAACAACAACAACAACAACAACAATAATGTGGTTCTAAGCAATCTTGCATCTAGTGATACGTAAGTATTTTAGGATGAAAGAAGAAAGCACATGTTTATGAGTTCACTTTCTGCCTTTTTATTTTACACTTGAACTTTTAAAAATTCCTGTAATAAAGGGGCTAGGGAGATATCTCAGTGGAATAAGTGCTTGCTTGGCAAGCACAAGATCCTGAGTTCGATCTCTGATAACAAAAAAAAAAAGATCCTGTGTAAAAGTTCCCATAATGTATCCACCCATCCATCCATCCATCTGCTTGTATGTATGTATGTATGTATGTATGTATGTATGTATGTATCTATCTATCTATCTATCTATCTATCTATCTATCTATCTGTGTTGATGCACTTACCAAGCTAGCTATGTATTACACAGAGATGTGCAGTCCAGCTGGAATTTCAATGTAAGTTCTAAAACATCATTTATGATGAACTTTCTTACATTAATTTACAAGTGCTCCACCTAATACAGCTTCAGACATGACTCTTAAATGAAGAGAACAATACATCACAATCTCCTGACTTAAAGAACTGAGATCCTGATAATGGTTGTCAAACTTATTATTCCATTTTGGAATTGCTTATCTAATTGGTTAATTGGATGAATCATTATTTAATGGTCAGCTGATAAAGCACTATTACCAAAGAGTCTTAGAGATTGATCTGATCATTATATGTTGTCTATA
>PVKN010017344.1:0-17388 GCA_004027915.1 Capromys pilorides | reverse complement strand
AATGAACAACTTAGGGCAAATTACAAAATTTCCAGTGTTTTTATTTTTCATGACTTCTATTTATGCTTTTGCATTGATAGAACTTTGATTGATTTTGAATTTTTTTAGTAAGTGGTGAGTTTAACCCTCCCCAATCACTTCAATAAGTTAATTTAAAATTTTCTCACCTCTTTGGCCGAGTGGACAGAATCCATAAATTTTGTGGTAAAGTGATTTAATCCAATTAAAAGGCCTCTTCTTTCCTGCTGAGAGGTAAGCTGCACCTCCTTTTTGTTCCAATTTTCTGGTACTCTTCCCAAGGGGTGGCAGCCCTAGATTAATTAACAACTTTGTACAGCCTTCTTTTACTACAGTGACTTCAAAATAACATGCTGAGTGTTTGAAAGGTCAGCAGACTAACAATTCCATCTCTTCCTTTTTGTCATACTGAACTGTTGAAATTTTGCTTGTGTTTCTCTTGACACTGGGTTTTATAAATGAATATGAATAAAAATGTGCTATATACCTTTCTAGTATTCCAATGACAATATTAATAATAATTTATCCAATTGTGGTTTACGATGATGAAAAAGGAACTGGAAGGAAGCATTTTATCTGCATTAATACAATGAATTGCAGTTTTGGTTGTACAAGTTTATACTTAGTATTCCGTAATTCCAGAATGTTAACAGTGGTCCATTTATTCTATCTGAATGGAAGATACAACTATACAGGCATATCTTGGTACTTTCTGTGTATCTATTCATAATCAATATTTCATAAAGCCCCTGTGAAGGCAGAAGATAGAAGAAATTAAGCAGATAGGGTATAGGTCCTGAATGGTTAACCAGTGAAAATGAAAAGTCAAGGTTTAAGTGAGTTAACATACCAAAAAGCCCTAATATAAACTTAAGTAAACTGACTGTTGAGCCAAAATGTAAAGCAAGGGGCAAAGAATAGGTCTCAAAACAAAAGGAAAGAGGGCTTGTCAGGTAGCTCAGTTGGTTAAAGCACATGATTTGGCAAAGTCTCTCTGGTTTTGATCTGCACCCCCACATGGAGCATGAGACCTGCTCTTGAAGCCTCAACCAGATCAAAAAAAAAAAAAAAAAGAAAGGGAGAGTCCTTGAGAGAAGTGGAATGCAGAAACAAGCTTGCTTTCCCCAGGTTTACCTGCAGTGAGAGCATCCCTGTGTTCGTCTCACATTCACAAAAGCAAAAACTGCAGAAAAGATCAATGGCCTTAAACATCTCTGGAGTCCAAATTATGCAACTGTTTCCCAACAAGTGTGCAGATTTTCCTTTTATTCTTTGTTTTTAACATACACTCGTGCATTTCTCACTGCTTGTTGTATGCTGTTTTGTTGGCTTCATCCTTTGTTGCTCCAAGACATGGACCCAGATCATGCATAGGAGGAGTTAGTTACTCTTAGACAGTGAGATTTTTTCACCACTTTGTCAAGAATAATGAATTTGCATAAACTATGCTGCTTTCATAATACTGATTTTATGCTTTCATATGTTTTATAGCATTTAAGATAATACTCATGAAAAGGTAAAAATCACTCCTCTCAGACAAATATAAAAATAGGCATATGGTACAAATTTGGTCTTACTCATATGATGAAATCCATTATTGTTACTGACCCAGAAGCAAAATCAGAAGGCACAAATTTGCATGAAATGGAAAATTTGAATTGCAAGTGAAAGAAAAAGTCTTTTTTAGTAGAAATAGGAGAACGAGAGTATGTGTGGGGGCATTAATTCAATCTGTATTAAGGACTAGAGAATTTATGTGTGTATCAGTTGTCAAAAGCTTAGAAAAGGTATAAAATAGTTCAACAGAAAAAATAAATCTTTGAAATACATGCTGTAGATAATGTGTTAATCTGTTCTCTATTGCTGTGATAAAGAATGGATAGTAGAGTGAAGGTACTCAGGACATGGCAGTTGGGAAAGATAAGGATAGAAAAGGAGAGGGTGAGAGAGAGGCAAACAGACAGAGATAGAGACAAAGAAACAGAGACAGAGAGACAGAGACAGAGACAGTAAGGGATTACAGGGAGAGAAAAAAGAGGGAGAGAGGAAAAGTCAGGGATAAGCTATCCTTTTTCAGGGCAGGCTCCCAGTGACCTACTTGATCCAACTATTTCCTGTGCTTTTTACTGCCTCCCAATAATCCATTAAATTATGATTGCAATCCTCATGATCCAGTCACTTTCCAAAAGCTCCACTACTGAACATTGCTACACTGAGGACCAAGTCATCAATAGAGCAGTCTTGGGGAGAATGTGTGTACATTCTATATTCAAAATATAATCTTCCATTCAATTATAATATTTCTAAAATAAGCTTTTATTCTCTTTGGTTTTGATAATATTCTAAATTAATTTGTTTATCCTGCTTCATTCATTGGAATTAAAGTGAAAATCAAAAATTATATAAGCAAAGGGGTCTAACTCCTGTTACATATTAATTAATATAAAAAATAGAAATGGTTTCAAATATTTCAGACTGTGTTCAACAAATATTTTTTTAATGAGTTTAGAATATGGTGTTCAGGGTCTCACTACACAGATTAGACTCTTAGTGATCCTCTTGTGTTCTGCCTTCCAAGAGCTGGGATTACAGGTGCAGGCCACAATGCCTAGTCTCAGTCACCCTCTCAGCATGCCTCAGGGGCGGGGCTGGCACAGCAGGCTGTGGATTGAATCCTGGCCACTGCACTGTGCCTAAGCAGGCCCTTTATTCATTGAGCTATCTGGCAGGACCTCAACATTTAAAGTTGATGAACACAGGATAAGCAAAAGAAACAAGACATAAAATAATGTAATGGTACTCAGGTCATAAACTTAATTAGTTCCACAATTCAGGAGTAAATGACCATGTTCATGTTTAGAAAAAAAAAGATGGCTGCAGTCACAATTTTTACACACTGCAGAATTTGCAAAATAAAACAAAATCTTCCCAAATGTTTTTGTTTGAAAACTATATTATTCAGAAACAAAAAAATGTTTTTGAAGCAAGCTACCACTGTATGTTGATTATTTCATTTATATAGTCTCAAAAACAAATGAACAGTTTGTTGGTGATTGTATGTATGTGCACTACAATTATAAAGAAAATTAAAGGTGTAGGAATAATGAAAAGAAATATGAATGAAAGAAATTTTTATTTTGTCAAATGATCTGGGTAATGAATTTACTCTCTGTGATACATTGGAAAAATCATAAATATTTCATCCAACTATGGTGGTATATGACCAGCACACATACTGGCATTCCTCATCCTCAAATTCAGTTGCCATTCTTTCATTTATTTTGTACTACTTCAAGTTTATCCGGATTCTTCAACACTTAAGTGTAAGCATAGATCAGAAGTTTTTCATCCACTCAAAGAATGTTCTAAAGATTTTCCCTTCCATGATATATCATGAGTAACCAATATAACAGAAATCATGGTAATAGAGGAGAAAAAGTTATTTTCCCGCTGTCTTTCTTGGTTCCCTGTCTGGGGCCTTAAAAAATTATACTGACAAAAGATCAATAGAGAAAAACAAACGGAACGTTAATAATGCATGCATGACACATTCACACAGGAGCACAGTGTGATGGATAACTCAAAGAATGATTGGAAGTTGGTCTTATGTAGCATCATAACAGAAATGATAATGGGGAAAAGTGACAAGAGAAAGAAAAGATTTTAGATTTCAAAGGGCAGAAAGCTGTGGGAACTTTAGCTTTAGGGGGGAAAACTAATGAAGTAAAGTTTGTGCAGGTCAATTTCAGTGGTCATGTTCCATCTTCTATAAAATTTCCCAAGAAAGGGAATTTGAGCCAGTTGTCATTTTTCAGAAATTTCTGCTTTTCAATCAGATGAGAGTAGCTGAAGGAAAGTTTCTTTCTGCAGCTAGTGAATTTCCAGTGCCTTTAGCTCAAAATAATGCTTATTCTAAAGTGGTGGATCTTGGGTGATATACCGTGAACACCTTTTCATATAGATATGAATGCATGGGAATTACTGAGAAGAAGAGAACAGAAGAAGAAGTGGGTGAAAGATATAGCTATGCATATAAGCAGGATAATTTGGATAACTATAGATTTCTGGCAGTCTGTGGAAGGAAATATTTAATGCTTTTATGTCATCTTTTTTCATGTTTCTTCTTTTTTCTCTTTTTTAATTTCTTATACCTTTCTTTCTTTCTTTTTTCCAATTTTATATGTATAGATCCAGTAATCTGAGCAACTAAGTTGAAGACTACACTATGTAATATAACATATACCATGAAATTCATGTTATTTTGGGCTGGTGAGATAACTCAGCAGTCTAAAGTACCTGCTTCTGCAAGCTTAGGCAAGCACAGGGGACTGTGATTCAATCCTCAGCACCACATGCTGCTCCAACCCTGCCTTCAGGGTAGGCTAAGCTGGTAGAAAAAAAGAAAGAAAAAAAGAGAGAAAGAAAGAAAGAAAGAAAGAAAGAAAGAAAGAAAACAAAAACAGAAACAAAAAAATCATGTCATTTCATTTAGTCAAATTTTGTATAATTTCTAATTTTTATTACTGTTTTGCATTCTCTTTAAAAAACTAAAAATTTAAATTTTAATAAAAGACTGGCTCTGAAGTTTTCTGGGATAGAATTTCTTTCCCTAAGGAGCAGAATCATAGATCTAGATAGGTAGGTAAGGGCACTAGTAAACTTATCGAATGATGTTCATCTCTATGATAGCTTTAAATTTCATTGAATTTTAGGAAGAATGGACCCCAATATGTTAACAAGTTAGTTTATTTAGTATTTTTCACAGGGAAACTATTGATATTTTGAGCAGGACAATTCTTTACTCTGAATTACCTGTGAGGCTGAGAATTTAGCTCAGCAGAACAGTGCCTACCTGGCAAGTGAAAGGACCTAAGTCAATTCCTGGTACATCAAAAACAAACAAATAAATAAATAAATGAATGAATAGTGTCCAAATGATGTTTCACATTAACATTGTTGGTATTTAAGCACCGAATATTTGTAATACCCCAAAATTTCTGTCTCATTTCCCATTTCCCTTGGTGAATGTACCATGCTTGGTTGAACTGCTAGAACCGTGTTGGGGAAAAAATAGCTGCAACCTGTTAAGATATCTGATTGCCAAATTCATGGTCTCCTAACGAGAAATGAAATCATCAACTACAGGAGGAGGTTAGGAAAGTTTTATTGGAAATAAGATGAAGAAAAGCTCCTAGGTTACAGGTGTTCCACGTGTGTCACTGTGTGGTCCCTCAATCCAGAGCTAATTGAGGACAAACAGAGCACAGGGGTCACTCAGATGTGAAGTGGCTACCTATCTCAGAGACTCTTAAAATGATCACTTGGAACTCAGGTTCTCTAACTCAGTTCCTCAGCCTGTAGCACTTAAAGGAAATGGGAATCTTAGAAAAATGAAGTTGGTTTTTGTGCATTTTAAGTTCCTTGGAACTCAGGAACTTAGAAAAGAGTGGCTTCACGTCCTTTTAGTATTCTGTGAGTTATATGTATTCTGTGTTATCTGAGGAGATTCATTATATTTTAGAGATCCTCAAAACTCATAAGCATGATACCTGAGAATGCCCATTCTTTATTTAAGTTTTACTTTTCTGTTTCTTCTCAGTTTAATGCCTATCAATGTCATTGATGACCCAACTCTATACTGGGCCTTTCCCCAACTATCTACCTTACTCATAAATTAACTAGATAAACTAGTTACACTATGTAGTCAAGAGACAGAAACAACCCAAATGTCCATTAACAAATTAATGAACAAACAAATGTGGTAAATAAATATGATTATTTTCAGTCTTAAAATTGGAAAATCTAACAAATGCAAAAATATGGGCAATTCATGTTCCAATATGTTAAGTGAAATCATATAGTCACCAAAAGTCAATGTTATATACTTGCAAGATGAAGCCAAAGGGTTTACCCAAACTTTGGAGAGGGAGAGTCTTGTTTGTTTGATGACCAGTTTGTTATATTAAGAAATATATTATGTTAGCATGCATGGGACCGTGTTGTTTACATATTGAAACTCCTAAAAAAGTGACTTTAAGAACAAATTGCAACTTTAGAATTGCATGGGAAGATAACCAATCATACAATTTGACATCTTAAGAATTTCTCCAGAATGTATATTTTACAGTGATGTTAGTTCTTTACTAAGTGGGATGGCACCAAAATTATTTATAAATATCTTAGTAGTTTTCTATACAATTTATTTCAAAGATTTTTGCTCACCAAATATGTCCAGGGCTAATTCTTGACAGAAATGGAAAGTCATGATAAAATTAAATTCTATTAACATAGCTTTCATAAGTTAGAGAATAGCTAACCTGATTTTAGGCCCCAGGGAGTCTTGGGTACCATTTTGCATTTGTGAAATTTTATCAAACTATTCTTTGTGCCTAAAAACCTACTCTGCATATATCATAATGCTTGCAAGGACACATATTAAGAAGTGTTATTTCTCTAGGGTCATGCTTATTTTTAAATGTGCTGTCAGATATTCTTAATAATAATTTATCTAATGAGAGAATGTCAAATCTTGAGTTTTCTAAATACTTCATTAAAATATCAATAAAAGAACACATATAAAACATTAAACTTCTATCAGGAGATTCAAGTTTACTTGGGTTTGATTAGATTAAGTTAAAGTTTAGCTTAAAAGTAAATCGAAGGAGGGGGCTGGCGAGATGGTTCAGTGGTCTAAAGCGCCTGCTTAGGAAAGCTCAAGCAACTGCAGGGACTGCATTTCCATCCCCCACACCACATGCTGTGCCAGCCTCACCCCCAGGGCAGGCTGAGCCAGCCATTAAAATAAATAAATAAATAAATAAATAAATAAATAAATAAATAAATGTAAATCAAAGGTTAACCTAACATATTTATGTCAAAGGAAGTTAGAGCTAAGGTAATTCTAAGACCAGGAGATAAAGGGACAGAGTACAAGGGGCCCGAATAAACTAAAAACAAAGTGAGATAAGCCTCAATTGAAATTGGAGTACAGAAGACAAAGGTGTAATAAAATCCCATGATGACATGATGTACAGCAAGCAGTAGCTGCGTGCCTACATTCTGCAGGTCCTCCCCGTTTTCCCAGCCACTTTACATGTCAAAGAGGTGTATATGAGTAAGATTCAAAGGCATCCCTGTCATCCACCTTGCCCTCCTTGTCTAGTGAAAGCTTCTCTGTTTTATGTTTAGTAAATTACACTCTGTACCATTCCCCACTGCTAGCTGTTCTGTCTGTTCTGTCCCTCTCACTGTTTGAGTTCCTTCAGGACAAGAATCCAGAGAGAGAGAGTCGGGAAGAGAGAGACAGAGAGAGAGAGAGAGAGAGAGAGAGAGAGAGAGACAGAGAGACAGAGAGACAGAGAGACAGAGAGACAGAGAGAGACAGAGACAGAGAGACAGAGAGAGACAGAGACAGAGAGACAGAGACAGACAGAGAGAGAGACAGAGACAGATAGAGACAGAGATAAAAAGAGACAGAGAGACAGAAAGAGAGAAAGGAGCTTGTTATATTTTTGGCACCCAAAGTGAGTCTCAATTTCTATAAGAAAAGGCAAGTGTGGCTAAACAGCTGGGCCACACACACATGCTCTCATTCTCTATTCCTTTTTACACATCTAAGAAACAGTGGATATTCTGCTTGCTAGTTAAAAGCTATTAGAGCAGCTGCCACTCATGAGGCAGAGGACAGGCTCTCTAACACCTGCTGGTTAATACCCACTGAAACCACTGGGAATGTTAATCAGACAGGGAGTGGGAATCTTTTTTTCTGAGATACATCTCCAATTGCATAAGACTGGTGAAAGACAAGAAGACAACTCTGAGATTCTGGTCAGGGCTTCTCCTATGTGGGTGCTCAAAGATCATCTGGTAAAGCTGGGGCCAGTCAGCCTAAGCAGGTATCCAGCAGAGAAATATCTTCATATCTGTCACATCCCTTCTTCACTGCTCTATGAAGTGAAGAGTAGCTGCTCCTGTTGCTCTTCAGATATTCCCTGTCCACAGTGACCTATAACTCCACCAGAACCTCACCTAAGTCTTCATTGAGTTGAGCTACTGCCTGAGGCTTTTGTCTCTCAACTAGTATGATGAGAACATTCTTATTCAGATATGTTTTGATTGATTTACAAAGTTGGGAACAAGTTAGGATCCTAGCCCACACTTTGAGCTCCTCTGGTCGCCAAAGTCCCTGATGGTCCCTACCCTGATTTCCTTAGAGCGAAATTCTAACAAGTAGTGCTCTAGATTCCCTGAAAAATGTTTAACACAAAGGTGAAAGTTAAGAAAGGGTTTTCCCATGCTACTTTGTCATTCCAACCCACTGAAAGCTAGCCTTGCCCTGTGCCAGCCCTTTCTTCAGTGCTCAGGGGTTGGAGAAACTAATTTAGAATCTTGTTTAACTACTTCCTTCAACCTCTGACAGACAGCTGCATCTTGAAACAGAAGTCACTTGCACTATTTCCCCACTCTCATAAAGGCACAACTAAGAAATATTCTTACAAGGGCTTTCTGTCACCCATGGGGATCCTCAAACTGCATTCAATCTAAACCCACCCATCCATCACGAGGATCAGATCTAAGGCATATTTTCTCAAGACAAAGTGTTGATACACAGCATGACTAATGCCACATTGTAACTACTCTCTTGTTGCCATGAGCAGAAAGAAGCAAAGAAAGAGAATAAAAAGATTTAAGTAGCACCCTTATCTCCTAACCTATCTTACACGGGGAAAAATAGGCTTAAACTCAGAAGGAGCTTTCCTGCTTTTTCCCTCCTGGCTGAGTGCTGTACTGAGAGTCTACTACAGTATCTCTAATACAGGGGCACAGCTGTCAGAGGAGCAGTTTGCTCTAGTACAGATGGCCTTGAGGGGACTGCACTGTGGTAATGGCTATTCCAAAATTAAGACAAACTGTCAGTATACTCTTCAAATAGGCCTCACCTTCAGAGAGTAAAAAGTTTGTTCTCTCTCCTACAATGTAACTCTCATTGGTGCTCACTTATTAAAAGACTTCTTTTTTTAATTTACCCCCCTCAAGTAAAAAAGCACAAGCTGGTCACTCATAGAAGATCTATGTAGCTTATTTATAACTATAAATTTGAAATTATAACAAATTATGAAAGTCAACTTGGCCAGTACATCTAAGAGTACATTCTAATTTAAAAGTAATTGTTTTGTGTGTTCTGCTTCTTGTTTGTCCATTTAATCTGGTTAAGGTGACTGTAACTGCTTCAGTAAAGCTGTTTGAGCTCATACCAATTTTATGTTTCTTTAATTTTTGTCATTGTAAATTTCTGGATCTTTTGAGTCTCCCAATAAAAAAGGAAACAGTTATATAGATATTTTACAGAGAGCCTAATTGCCTGAGGACATTATAAGATGATAGCTAATGGCTTTGAAGCTTAGAAGAGACTTACAAATAAAAGCCTTAGCCAGGTGTGATGGCACACACCTGTAATACCAGCAGCACTTGGGAGGCTGAGGCAGGAGGAACAGTGTGAGTTCGAGACCAGCCTGGACTACAAAAGGGAGATTAAGGCCAGCCTGAACTGCATAGTGATATCCTGCCTCAAAAAGACAAAAATAAAATAATATTAAAGCCTTATAGTTTGACAGCACAAAGCTTATACATGACTTTATAGTAATGTGTACATTTCTGTGTCATTTTACAGCCATATGTTTCTCTTAAATTGTTTTATAAATAATTACACACTCATGATAACATCCTGGATGCTTTTTATTTCACATAGTTTAGAAATGGACTAATTTGAATTAGTTGTAAGCATGAAAATATCTTTAAAATTGGTGACATGCTCCCAGTCACGCTGTTAGCTAATCAATATTTAAAAATTCGTAAATAGAATGTTTGTTGTTGTCTATTGTGTTGGTTACTCTTCTCTCATTGCTGGGACAAATATGCAACACTCAAAATGAGGAAAGGAAAGGTTTATTTAGCTCACAGTTATTAGAGGTTTCAGTCCAAATTCATCTGGCTCCAAGGCAGAGTGGCACAAGGAAGAGGGCAACCTTCCATGATGGCAGGCAAGAGCAAAAGAGTTGGGAGAGAGCTAGCAGCAGCCCAAGTAGCTAACTTCTCTTCATGCCTTACATTCAAAATGCAAATCACCTGCCCCAGGCAGGTGCAACATCCATTTGCACAAAAATCAATCACAAATTCCAGAAGCAGCCCCATAACAGCATGAGGCTGGGGGAGGACACTTATAAACAAACCGTAACATCTATATACACTAATTTAAGTGTTTTTCTTGGTCACAGATCATATCTGCAGCTACATCTTATAAAAATGTATAAATGCTATGATTTTTTCTAGCAAGTCATGTAAACTAATTATTATGATAAATAAGTGGAGACACCCAGAGCTTGGAACCTCTTGATAACTGCCTTGTGTGGCTAAAATAGGTACTGCCTGAGCCAATTTGCTTAGTTTTTATCTACTGATGAAATTTCTCCACTTTTACTCTGAATCTTACAATGACACATCCCCGCAAATGTTATTAAATATATTGTTATAATACATTTCAGTTGGTTATAATTAAGGGCGTATGTTTTTTATATCTCAAACAATAAATATTTTCTTAATATATTACTATGTCCTTAGTTAAACTTAAAAAATTAGATTAAAAAAGGCTCTATACTGTATCCTCCATAGTTAAATCTTTGTTTAGTAAAATAGAGTTTTAATTGTTGAATTAAATGTTTACATAAAAATATTTTCAATGACCAGTTTAATGATTAATTGTAGAGCTACTATCTGAGTTTGTGGCATAAGTATATATCTGAAAACAAGATGTAGAGTGAGTAGAAGTTTTGAAATTAAATGTATAGAATATGTAAGTTGAATACAAATAAATAAGGGCTGGTGAGATACATCAGCAGACAAAGTGGTTGCTTAGGCAAGTGCAGGGGTCAGGGGTCAATCAGTGGTACTGCATGCCATGCCAGCTCCACTGGAAAGCTGAGCCAGTGATGGATTTTGGTTGTGGTGGCACATTCCTGTAATCCCAGCTTTCTATTAAGGAGGTAGAAAGCAGGAGGATCACTATGATTCCAAGCTACATAGTAAGACCCTGTGCGTGCACACACACACACACACACACACACACACACACACACACACACCAGAAAACCTAGAAAAATAAAGAAATAAGTGCTCACTTTTATGCAATATATACCTAGAACTGAAAATTGAAATGATCAAACTTTGGCATCTCTCTATGCTTGATTATGCCAGCTAAAACTTAATCCACTGATAGTGGCTTGGATTAAGCATATATTTTGTTATTGTGTAAATGATATACACTTGCATAATGAGTAATAAAGTCTTGCTTAAAGTGACATTGTTTCCTATAGTTATAAGACCTCTAATGATGTTCTTAAACCTTATCAGTGTAGTCATACTCTAAAAACCTGTTTAGAAAATATAAATTGTGTCTTAAGTATAAAAACTAAGGAAACACTATAATGATTTTAATATATAGCTATAATGCTGATTATTATTAACCTGATAATATGTTAAATGTATTTGTACTTCTCAAATTTATAGGCTTTCAAAATGCAACAGGAAAAAGTATCTTGTACTGGTGACTTCCAGAAGAAAATTCTTTGTGGTGCTAGACTTTTTATAACTATTTTAATTGTGTTACAACCACACATGATTTATAGCTGCTAACTCCAAACTATATAAAGTAGCTATGAGCATCTTTCTTATGTTACAGGTCTTTAGGAATACAGAGCTTCAGTACCAATTTTTTGAGTAGAAGTCTGGCTACTGTATGCTACTCCTTTTTCCTTCCGTTGTGATCTGCTGATCAGGGATAAAATACATATGCATCAGGAATAAAGAGACTTGTTCTGGATAAAACTGAGAGATACCTGTGTGACTGAGAAAGGTGCCTAGTTTAGTCACGACTACAAGTGAGACAAGCTGCAGCCGAACTGCAATGTGTGGTGGCCCAAACATGCACTATAGCCCCAAATAAGACAGGTGTCACACACACAGTCTGACCTTGGCACTGACACAAGTTCCATGCTTCTCTCTTTTGTGATCATTTTCCCTTTATCTCTTTCAAAAACGCACAACAGAGACCTTAAAGACATAAAATGCATCTTAAATGATTAGGGATTGTTCAGTATTTGTCCTCAAAATAGCATCTTTCCACACCTGCCCTAAATCTTGACACACTGATCTGGCCACCAAGATTAGGTGTGGTGGTCCATGCCTGTAGTTCCCCTTTGGCTCTTCTTTACACTAAAATAAAAATCAGAATATAACTTTAAGGATTAAAAATATCTCAATATTGATATTACAATATCAACCTTATAGTTATATTAAAATATAGTTTGTTCTTGATTTCAAAATTTCCCTATTAAACTTTATAACCATTTATTAATAATATTCTATAAAAATTGATCTCAAAGACAATTATGGTTGGAAAAAGTAGTGGTTTCTGCTCATACTTTTTATTTCAATGTGTTTGCTATCCAGATTAGATTATGAGATTTAAACCTACTTCATCCACCTAAATACAGCTATAACTGATCTCTTGGATGTTCAAAAATCTGAGACGCAGAGACAAAAGGTAATCAAAGATAATTAGGCTGAAAAGGACAGTCGATATTTTGTACAGGACATCTATTGTGGTTTTGACTTAGATGTCCCTCCAAAAGTCTCATGCAATCATAGGTGGTGCATTTTGAGAGGTGACTGGATCTAGTGTGTGTGATTCTGGGATTAATTAAAAGTGCAATGTTAGGTTCAAGGGAGCCAGGATTAAGGTTGTGAATGCTATCCATCCTAAGTAGCCTGAATAAAATATGAAGGATAAAAAGAACTGTGGTCATCCCTTGCTTCTTTTGCTGTTACCTTCTACCAGGTATGAGCTGTTTTTTCTCTGTTATACATGTCTACCTTCCATTCTGACTTGGAGCCAGCCAAGGATGGAGTAAAACCTCTATAAACTGTGACTTAAACCTTTTCTCCTTTCAAGTTTGGGTGTTGGATATTTTGTCTCAAAAATGAGAGTAACTAAGGTAACATTCACAGTTAACAAAGTCCCTGGATATGAGGAAACCTCTGTACAATACTCTGCAACTCAGGTGAGAAATTCAACTTCCTGATCAGAGTGATTGTTACCAAAATTTTAGACACTAAAATACAAAACATCTCCCATGCTTCCAGTGAAATAATATGGTCAAGCAAGAACATGTAACATGACTTATCCTGGCACTTTCTCTCAGCACAAAGCATGCCCACACAGGCCCCACTTTCACTTGGTCTTAACACAACAGGTAAAACAAATCTTTAAAAATCAAACATAGAGGCCGGGGAGATAGCTCAGTAAAATAAGCACTTGCCTGGCAAGTGCAGGGTCCTGAGTTCAATCTCCGAAACTGCAAAAATAATAAAAAATAAAAAATAAAAATCAAACATAGATAACTTCCTGACTGCTGAAAAGGACAGACTATGTCTATTCCTAAAAGGGAAATAGTGCTCTTGTGCCAGCAAGTCTAAAATAGTGAAAGCTACACCATGAAAACTAACTGATCTTGTCTCTAAGATTCACCAAAAATGATCTGAATTCTAGAGATTCTAGTCAAAGTTCTAAAATTAGATACCCTATTTATTTCCCCTAACTAGGTAATTACTAATTACCCTGATACTAATGCTTTTAATAATCATATAATTCAAATCATGAAAGCTCAAGATCTTGGTCACATTTGTTTCTTTATATTTGATAGCTTTAATGCTTCAAATGACAGTGCACCCAGACTCACTAACACACATTCCTCCTGATTTCTACTCAGGACCCTTAAGTAAACATCACAGTGTTGCACTCTGACTGCAGCCCCCTTTCTCTCTCAGCACAAAGCAGCTCCAGCAAATGATGCCCCAGCACTCCATACATGAGTTAAGGTTACCATTATTGTGGAGCGGGGGGAGGGGAGGAGACCAGAAGAAAAAGGCACAAAGAGCAAAGACCTGAATAAGCTGAAAACAAATTGAGATAAGCCTCAAGGGAAAGAGGAGTGCAACAGAAAACATGAACTAATGAAGTCCACCAAATACAAGAAATTTGACAAGGCACAGTTTCATACTTACATTCTTTATTTTAAACAATATATAATAACAATAATAAAACAACATTAGAAATGATACAAAATTTCACTAAACAAAGTAATAGGAATTCAGCAATGGTTGCTGTATTACTTGATGTTACCTTCAAATTAGTTGTTTAGGTCACCAGATATAAATGTGCAAAATTGGCTTAAACAGAAAACAAGAAAGAAGTTATAAGAAATTAAAAAGGAAAAAAATAATAAATGCGGACACCCACTTGGGACACCACCCTCCTATCCCTCTCTTGGACAGGAGCTTTGTTTCCCTCAATAAATATGTTCTGCTCATTAAAAAAAATAGAATAAAAACAAAAAATTAAATGTTAACTGCTCATTGCACAAGATCAGAAGAAATCAGTAGTACAATTATCCAAAGTTATTTTGCATACATACATAAATATGTATTTTTCTCTTCTTCTTTAGCCCTCTTGCTCATCCCAGTATTTTTGCACTATGGAATTGTAAGTAGCTGTCTCCCTCTGGGTTTTTATCTTAAGGGCAATACAAGAATGAAGCTGACAGAGCAACAAACGTGGAAAATTGTACTAAGTAAAAATTATTATAATGAACAAAGAAAAGCCCTCACTAGAAAAGATGGTGTGCAACACGGACAACAAAGAAGCACATGAATCTAGAAGCTTATTGTACATTTTTTAGAACATAAAAGGGCAGATAGACAGGAACAGAGGCTCTAAACTGTGCTGTAGTTTCCTAATGAAAATTTTAATTTGATGTATGGGTTTGTTTTCCACTGATGCATACAACATCTTTCTTTATGTCTACTCAAATTCCTTCCTTTATTTTTGTGTTTTTTAAAGTAGTGCCATAATAGTATGAATGTGGAGAATGTGGAGGAATAAGAGTGATCAGAAATGTTTTTTATTAGAAGTCACTGAGTTAAAGAAAGGGAAGATGCTGTCTAATATAAAATAAATATGGATTTAAGTAAGAATCTTCATTGTTTGAGTTTCATTTTTCATTTTTTATATTTCTATGTTGCATATGTAGTTATCAAGTAAGGATTTAAAATATTCATGTCATAGAATATAATTTGAGGGCCGGCGAGATGGTTCAGTGGTCTAAAGCGCCTGCTTAGGAAGGCTCAGGCAACTGCAGGGACTGCAGTTCGATCCCCGGCACCACATGCTGCGCCAGAGCCACCACCAGGGCAGGCTGAGCCAGCCACAAAATGAATAAATAAAGAAACAAACAAACACAACAAGCAAACAAATAAATAAATAAATAAAATTAAAAACAAAAAAGAATATAATTTGATATGAACATACACTGATGAATGATAATTGCCAACAAATTAATTAACATATCTATCACCACCTCTGTTATGCATTAGATCTCCAGTACTCAGTCATCTTATAACTGAAACTTTCTATTTCTTACTTTCTTTTGAGACTGGCCCTCTTTACATAGTCCAGTATATGCTTGAACTCACTGTCATCCAGTCTGATCTCAAAGTCAAGGCAATTCTGCTGCTTCGTCTTCCTGACTACTCGGTTACAGTTGTGTGCCATAACACCTAGCTCAACTTTCTTGCCTTTTGAAACAGTTAATTTTGTATACACATGAGCTCATCATTTCACAAATTTGAAGAATAAAACTACAGACAAAAATAGGCCATTCAGAGAATACTAATTGCTCATAATAAGAAAAGCAATAGCTATCGCCATCAGGAGGGGATTTTGAAGAGTTTTCCTTGTCCTGCTCTTCTATGAATACGTGGAGCTTGAGGAAATGTCATCTACTCATTTCAAAGAAAGAAAGTTTAAGAAAAATCTGTTATTTTGTATTGTTAATGTTCTAAGTTCAAAGAAACACATGAAGTGATCTTAGGCTCTGCAGTTTTGAAGGATTATTTTGCCTAATGTATTTATTTAACTTTTTAATTAAGTTTATGATATAATTGAGATATACATAATGATCATTTTTACTCTGGGGAGTTTGTACCTGTAAGTGTTATAGTTTGATTAACCTTTTCTTCATAATACCATCCCCTACATAGGACCCTTCTTCTCCCACTTTTTTTTTTTTTTTACAAAGCTTTGCTTGCATTTCAACCTCCTTTTATTGTTTTTTGTTTGCTTTTCCCTTTAATCCTTCCCCCTTCATCCTCCCTAGGTTCTTTTCAATTTTTCTTCCTATTTGACAATATCTATTGTATACTTTGGTCCTTATTTATTCTTTCTGTTTCTCATGTCAGGGAGACAATGTGATATTTACATGTGCATCCAATTTATTTTACTTAATACTAGGATCTTATGATACATTCATTTATTTAAAAATATCTCAAGATTATCCCTATTTGTGGTTGAGTAGCACTCCATTGAATAAAAAAGAAAACACATGTATGCACTCCCACACTGATGGCATTTGGGTTGATTACAAAATTTATCTATTACAAATTATGCTGCATAAACATGGGCATATATGTATTGCGGTGGTATGATGTCTTTAATTCTTCTCGGCAGACACTCAGAAAGGAAAGAGCTAGGTCAAATAGGACCACTAATCCTAGCCATTTGAGGAATCTCCACACTGATTTGTATAGTAGCTGCATCAGTCTACAATCCCACCAAAAGTGGAAAAGGGATCATTTTTCCCCATAACCCTGCAGCATTTGTTACTGGATAATTTCTTGATAATAGGCATTCTTTTTTGAGTGAGTTAGAAGCACTGTGTTGTTTTAATTTGCATCTTTCAAGTGACCAGTGATATAGAATATTTTAATATGTTTCTTTAGCATTTATATCTCTTCATTTGAGAACTGGGTATATTATTAAAATAAAAACTTTTGAACTGGATCTTTAAATTTAGGGGGATCGTCTTTTTCAAATCATTATATATGCTACATATAAGTGCTTTATCTGAGGGACAACCAGCTCTAATTGTTCCCACTCTGAGTATTGACTTTACACTCTGTCACTGATTTATTTTTTTGTGCAAAAAACGTTCCAATAGGATGAGATCTCAGGTGCTTTTTCTTCGTATTGTTTCCTATGAAACTTAGACTTTGTTCAAGAAATCTTTCACTACACCAATGTCAGATACAAAAGTTACATATTCTTTGTAATAGAGGTCTTGCTTTATATTGGTCTTAACCATCCAGCAGAAAAGTCTAACCATAAGATATAAAAACGAAAGTGATATCAATATGTTGAGTATAAAAGGCTCAATTCAACAACTTTTGATAATGTGAAATAAGCTGATAATCCACTATTGT
>PVKN010017343.1:0-17386 GCA_004027915.1 Capromys pilorides | reverse complement strand
GGAGAAAAGAGCTACATTGTTAAAAATTAATTTTTTAAAAATAATTTCTGTGCATCAGGATTTCTATTCTCCAGAAGATAAAGATCCTTAAAAGGACAATCCACTCGTGGGTGTCACTAGCTCTTTTCCTCAGGCAGTGGAAGTGTATTCCTGGCTACCTGCAGAGGAGCGGAAGTGGTAGGAACAGGAGTCCTAAAGGGCACTGGTTCAGAAGCCACCCGCACAATCCGCCATATTTATCAACCAGAGGGTCCAGTAGGTGCAATTAACTTGTGGTGGGTGCGGGTCCTCAGACAGGGGAAAGCGCAGCGGGCCTAAGGCAACGCCCAGCTTCCACTCCCTCCACTCCCCCACCCCACCCCTAGCAGGGCTGGGTTGCTCTCCAGCAGAACACAAGCTCTGCACCAGGCTCAGCCCCACACTGCGGTCCCGCCCCGCCCCCAAGTGCCCCACCCCTGCCACCAGTCACCAAGAAGCCCAAGGCTACCCCGGTAGCTGCCTGGACACGCCTCTCCCTTGGGGTCTACGGTGCTTGCCGGGCGCACCCTCAACCCCCACCCTGCAGGCTGTCCTTCCCCCACTGCGCCCCGGAGGGTGCCATACCTGCATGGCACTGATGTCTGCGTTCTGCTTGTCCTCCAGCTCCTGCAGCTGCTTCTCTAGCGCTTCGTTCATGCCCCGGCACGCTTCGATCTCCAAGGTCTTGGCCTTCAGCAGGCGGCGGCTCTCGGACACCTCGTCCTTGGCCGCGCGCACGGCGTCGGTGTTCTTGGCGGCGCTCTCGGTCAGCACGGTGAATCGGCTCTTGAACCACTCTTCGGCGTTCTGCATGTTCTTGGCGGCCAGCTTCTCGTACTGCGCGCGGATGTCCTTGAGCGCGGCGGAGAGGTCGGGCTTGGAGGACACGTCCATCTCCACGGAGATCTGCGCGTACTGAATCTGTGCCTGCAGCTCGGCGATCTCCTCCTCGTGCACCTTCTTCAGAAAGGCGATCTCGTCCATCAGGCTGTCGATGCGCTTCTCGAGCTCTGCACGGGCGAGGGCAGCTTCGTCGGCGCCTTTGCGCGCTTCCATCAGGCGACTCTCGGCGTCCTCGCGGCTCAGCACCTCCTCCTCGTAGCGCGCCTGCAGGTTGCGCAGCGTCTCCTCCAGCCCCTCGCGCTCGCCCTGGAGCGCCTGCTTCTCGTTGGTGGCGTCTTCCGCCGCCAGGCGCAGGTCGCGAATCTCCTGCTCGTACAGCGCCCGGAAGCGGGACGGCTCGGAGTGCTTCTGGCGCAGCACCAGCAGCTCGGCTTCCAGGACCTTGTTCTGCTGTTCCAGCTCGTGCACGCGCTCGATGAAGCTGGCGAAGCGGTCGTTGAGGTCCTGGAGCTGAGCCTTCTCCTGCGTGCGGATGGACTTGAGGTCGTTGCTGATGGCAGCCACCTGGCTCAGGTCGAGGCTCTCCAGGCTCGGCATCAAGGAGCCGGAGCTGGACGAGTAGCTGCGGCGCACGGACAGCGAGGAGGAGACGGGCGCGGAGTAGCTGGAGTACGCGGAGCGAGCGGTGCTGTAGCCGCTGCGCACGCTGGAGATGTGCACCCGGGGCGGCTCCATGTAGCGCCGCTTGTAGGAGGTCGAGTAGTACGGCTCGTAGCTGAACGAACTCATGGTGGCGGCCGGCGGCCCTCCGGCCCGCGGCGGCGGAGATGGATGGAGGCCTAGAGAGAAGGAAGGAGCGGGCGGAGAGGGGAAGGGAGGATGAACGGCTGTGTGCGGCTCGGCGCCGTCCTGCCACCCCTATTTATACGCCGGAGGAGGCTGACGCAGCCTGCGACGGATCGATCACCGCGCGCTGGCCAGTGGGGGCAGCGCGCTGCAGCCAGGGGCGGATTCTGCGCAAAAGGAAAGGCGGGGGCGAGCGACAGGCGGCTGGGGAGCTGCGGCTCTGCCCTCCCAGCTTTACGCAGAGTTCCTCGGCTGTCTTTGGGACCCCACCCCTTATTCATTCCCTTTCCCTTCCCACCCACCCAACCCCATGTACTTATTATACGTGGAGCCTGCGTCCCTGGGTTCCCTAAGTGTCCCCAGTAACAGGTTCCATCTCTGACACCTCGGCTTTTCAGACCCGATACCTGAAATACGCCCTGACCCCCAGGTAACCCTTCCTCACCCGGGACCCGGGGGCTTCCCCACCCCCACCCCACTTGGCTTTGCGGTGGCGGTGCAGTGCCCCTAGGGCATTTGAGGCAGGAGCAATAGGCTAAGGGTGCGCCATGCGGCAGCAGAAGTTTTACATTTCTTTCTTTCTGGCTGTTTCTGGTAATTTCTTTAATTCTGCCGTTCTCCTGGCTGTTTTGGTTTTGCTTTTCAACACTCGGAGGATACGCCCCAACACACACACACACACACACACACACACACACACACACACCCCGGCACTGCAGGTGGTCGCCTCAGCAATAGTAACCCTTTAAGACCAGTTAATCAGCCTGCACGTGTTCCTGGATTTTTCTCCTTTCTTTGTGGTAGATGAAACCTCCCTGTTCTGCGGGGTTGGAGCGTGCGGTGAGGCGGGTGGAGAATGAGTTTGGGACGCCGCGAAGGCCGCCGGCTGGGCGGCTGGGCGCTCTCCGCCGCTGGGAACTCCAGGCTGCCTGTCTTCCTGAATCTAAATTCCTGCAGGACACCCCCACTTCCACCACACGAAAAGCCTCCAGCCCTCTTTTTACTCGTATTTGACTCCCAATCTCACGATTTTGACAAGTCGGGGGCAGGGGGAGCTTTTCGGAGAGAATTTGCCGAGGCCGCAGCGAGCGCCGGGTGTGGCTTCCGGGGAGAACTCGGCGCCGAGACTCCAGGCTGGGGCGGCCCGAAGGCGGCCGGCTGGCTCCTCTGGCTTCGCTACGTTACGTGGGTAGCACAGGCAGTCGGGATCCGCGGTAGCACAGGACGCGCCCGGTGCCACAGTCACTTGCACTGAGTCAGCGGTGCCCCAGGTTTCATGGGGAAGGCGGGGTGCGCGGGTTCAGACCCAAGGTTTTCAGAGCAAACATTTAGTGTTTTTGTTGTATTTGTGCAGCACAGCATTTGACATGGGCTTACTTTTTTTTTTTAAGGAACACTAAGAGGAAACGTATTTCCTTTCCACAGAAAAGCTGGAGTCGCCGTGCCGGTGACCCTCAGAGAACGAAGTATGCAGAACCAGAACCAACCGAGGTGGGGAAGAGAATAGGTGAGATGTATCCCCCAGGTCCTTCCAGACCTTAAAATGACCCTGTGATTCTGATACCCCACCCTCCTTGAGGTGGAGGAAAGGACTGCGGCAGAGAACCAACTTCGCTGGCGTTTCTCAGCAATGATCTAGCTCCGGATAACGCGAATTCAGAAACATCGGTGCCAGAGGTTTGATCTGTCGAGGTTATGGCGTCTCAGAGGTCTCTAGGCGCTTGAAAACCCTGGGATATCAAGCCCAAAGTCAGGAGGCTGCACATAACCTCGGCCCTGGCAGACCTGGCAGGGTACTTGCTAAGATGACTCTGGAGGCTGCCTACCCTTGCTCTTGTCATTCATCAGCTGGAACAGATGAGGGGCAGGAGGCGGCCCCAATAACGCATATGATTTTCTCCTCTCATTTACCCCTAAGTAGATGAAAAGTGGAGGAGTGGTTTTATTTTTAATCTGCCCGTGCGAACCACATTCTTTTATGCTCAGTGTGTGTGTGGGTTTGCATAGGACACATCTTTGGGGACTCCTGGGTTCCTTTCCTCTGTCTAGTTCCCTTCCGCAGGCATTTCAGGTTATCACAGGGGTTTTAAGCCCATCAGCATGTTTTGATTTATTTATCTATTTATTTTTGCCATGACTTCTTGCTGACATCTTTGACTGCAGAGAAGACTGGCCGGGAGGGAGTGGACCAGCCATGCTGCACTGCTGCGGGGCTGGGAGAGGGAGGCTGCAGAAGAAGCTGGTGGAGCACCTGCTGCCACCCTCTGCCTGCAGGAGGAGCAAGTAGGGGTGTAGCTGGGGATGGGGGGAATGGGAGGACCCTGGGGCCTCTCCTTTGCTGACCCAGGTCCAGGGTGCAGCCACCCCACCTTAGGCCTTGCCCCCTGAGCACCTGCCCCTTTTTCAATGTTCTGTCCCATCCTCTTCCTTGTAAAATCCTCTTCCCAGCCTTCTGCCCAGAAAGCCCACGTGGCCAAGTGCCCCGCATGACAAAGCAATGGTGAACTGAGCAACATTAGAAAATCTGGTTAACAGGAAAATCTTGACTTTTCTTTTCCCTCACCAGAAGTGCTTCTGTCTGGGGGTCCCGTGTCGTATGGACACCATTGCTTTAGAAGGAAACTTAAAAGTCTCATGATAGCCTTGTCCGCTTAATCTCCTTCAAGCATATTCTCCAAGGACATGCAAGTGATTGTGAGGGCTACCAACAACACATGCCCTCAGGGATCAGTTATTGGAAAACTAAATACAGAAATCTAAGGCAGTGGATATAGTTTCAATGTCTGCCTGGCAAGCGCATGGTTCTGAGTTCAATTCTCAGTACCTCTCCCCAAAAAAGAAAAAGAAATCTGTTGACGCCACTCCTTAGTAGTACTGCTACCAATCCACTTATTTCTTAATGCTTCTGTAAGACTATTTCAGGTTATTTATTTAAAAGCAAAATAGATACAAATTACCATAAAGTAACTTCTAGAACCACTGAAAATATTTCACTTCCTTCCCACTGCCATGAGAGCAGGAGAGCTTCAGGCGGCTGTGTCTGGGTGACCAATGTCTTCCCCACTTGTCATCTCAGCTGCATTGGCACAAGGAGGCCTGCACCGGCATTTGCTTCCAAGGGCGCAGCTGTAGGCTGAAGTTCTGGCAGGGAGAAGCTTCAGTGTGGGGGGTCAGGAGAGCCAGGCTGTCCTGCAATGGCAACATGTGACAACAGAGCCTGAGCAGAACAGCAGCTGGAGCACCATGTACCTCTCCACCGGGAGATTCACCAGTGTCCCTGACGTGGCCCCTGCATGCCTGTACAGCGAGGGAGGAAGGGGAAAACACGTGTAGGCGCTTGCTAGCTATTGTTCAGTGGCAAACTCCCTGTGAGGTGGCTGTTCGGAGCCAACAGCAGAGGCCCAGACAGGTTAACAATGTGCCAAGTCACAGGGCTACCTCAACCCTGAGCACTGCGGGCTTCCAGGGAGAGCGGTACCCTGCTCATGGCTCCTGCTGCCTCCCTGTCCCTGTGAAATCTGAGAATTACATGCCACACTCTTCAGAGTCCCGCCTGCACAGGGTACAGTGAGCCTCTCCTGCTTGGGAGATGCCAGCATGGACTGGTGTCTACCAGGAGGAAGCTGATACAGACAGTGTTCCACGTGGAGAGCCAATGGTGGCAGGAGCTCTGTGACTGATATGCCTATCCCAGCATGAAAAGAACTGTGGCCATCAGCGCAGTAGGACACCTTGGCTGCTGACTTGTCCAATGGGAATGACTTTGTAGAGCACCTCTCAACACTGGTTCACAAAGCACCCTTTCAGGAATTAATAAGCTGAAATGCAGGTTAGGTGATGTAAACTTCTTAAAATGAACTACTCCATGATTTCCATTATTTTCTAATTAAGATATTTTCACTTTCCACATCTATAAATGAGTGACCTTAAAATTTGCTATAATGGGTAGAAGAAGAAACGCTGGTGCTTGGTTTCTCAGTGTTGAGTTTGTCATGCTTGCTAGGATGTTTTTAATTTTTTCAAATATGAATAAAATCTACAGGAATGTGTGAACATCTTTCCTCTTTTCTCCTTCAAACAGGTTTATTTCTGTACATGGAATGCTCACCACAGGTCTCACACACAAATCTCTTCCATGTCTTGGGAAATGCATTTGAAAGAAAACTTTCCCCCATTTTAATATAAAATGTGCCTATATTTACAACCCCGCACTTGGAAAATGATGCATAATAAAGTGTGCTATGCAGCTATAAAAAGCGGAGAATGCAGCAGAAGTGAGAGTGTCGCTTGCATAGATTAAAGATGACAAAGGCAAGCTTCTATTCAGAACATGTGCGCCATGAGAAGTGACAGAAACTTACTGCTGTCCATGCAGAAATGACGGAGATAGGTTCAGATCCTGAAATGCTTGCTCCACGGAATGAGCCAAGATAATGCACTTTCCCCCCTAGGGCCCTGCCCCACTGTGCCCTACCCTCGATCACAGTCACTATTCAGAGGCAGGAAGATCTGCTGGGGACAACCATTCCAGGCAGGTCACAAAGACTACTCAGACTCAACGGTACCAACTCTGTGCCCGTTGTTCTTTTGTACTCCAAAGAAATACACGCTGCGCTGCTTCTGTATTCTGGGTCCTAAGCAGACACACAGCATCCCGTGTAGCACCTGGATTCTCTCGCTGACCTTTACAGTGGTTGAATAAATCAGTCGGAGGAATGTGAAGTTTAATGTTTGCAAAGACAGAAGAGAAGCACTTCCACCTACAGGAGACAAAGCCCTGGCTCCTTCACAGCTGCTCTGGAGCCCACACAGGGCAGCAGTTCACCTCCCTGCCAGTCCTTCGTCTCCTCGCCAGTCCTTCCCTGCAGCAGGAATGCAGCACAAGCTGCAGAATTGCAAATGGGAGGGACCCTGGAGTCCTACAGCAAAGCTGGCTGGCTTCTGAAGCCCGAACCGTAACGGTGATTGGTAAGTTGAACATTAAGGGACTTTAGATTAGAAAAATGAAACTTGCCTGTGTCTAACTGGCTTATGATTGATTAAATAGCTTATATGTTCAGTCACCCATTGAGCCACCACGCGTTGGTGGAGCTTTTACAATGTGCAGTATTCTGTACAAGTTCCCCCAGAGGAGCAGGGTCACAGCGCATCTGCAGGCTTTGAAGGGCTAGAAAAATTCTGAACACAAGAAAATGAAACCAGATACTGTTGCCCATGGCACGGGTGAATCTCAAAGCTGATATGCTAGTGCTGAATGAAAGAAATCTTAAATAAAAAGCACATGTTGTATAATTGTGTCTATGTGAAATTTCAGAACAGGGAAATTATGGTGGAAAATAAAGCAGCAGGCTGGGAACTTCAGGAAGTTGGGGTGAGCTGCGTAAGGGGACTTTCCAGGGTGGAGGCACCAGGCAGAGCCTGGAAAGCTGTAGATCATACAGGGTGTGTGCATTTATCAAGATGCAGGCAATGTCCTAGGTTTCATGAGTTTCACAAATTTAAATTTTGCAGCAAAAGAAAATCATGAAAATATAGTTTGCATTTATATAATCATAAAAATAATATTATGCATATATAAGAAGTCATTGTAAAAGAGGTTCAGCACACAAAACTCATGCACATGAAATTCTAAAGAACCACACAAAAGATAAATAATGGAAGGCAAAATCCTACATGGGGAAGAGAGGCGTTTGCTATGGTTCAGAGAAGGAAAATCGACTGAGGACTTGAACTGACGTTTCTCTGGCTGAGTACTGTGCTAGGTGCTTCACAGATACCACACTTAATCCTTTCAGCTCCTGGTTTTGCTGTGAGGTGGATGCTTTTATTCTAAAGATGAGTGGAGACTATATGTTTACTAATCCATCATAAATGAATTAAAATATCTGAACAATTTTACATTGCTATCTCATACTGAATTTGTATCAACTTTTAATTTTTTTATTTTTTATACTCAGCAATTTTAAAAACCTGATGTATTATTTATTTTTAAATATCTAACCTTTAGTATACTTTGAATCCATAGTCCAGTCCTGCAGACATAATTTAGCTTTAAAACTCTGCAGAAACAGTTACAACTTTAGGCCAAAGGAATGAATATGCCATTTTTTTCTCTTAACACTACCAAAAAAAAAAAAAAAGACATACTTTCTATGCTACATCTTATAAACTATTGTGGTCAGTGATTAGAAAGTAACCTGCTCTGAAGTGTTTCCTAGGCAGGCTTTCTACCTGCATTTCCATCTGCAGGACCAGGCCCTAGCGCGCTTTGATTATACCTTCCACGCAAGGGCTGCCTCTTTTTCTTCTTCCTCCTCCTCCTCCTCCTCCGTAAGGCCCCAAGCTGTGGCCATTCCACACGACTGCCAAAGGAACAGCAACTTGTAGGGGGGCAGAGGCACTGGTGCTGAGCACCAAGCTTTAATTCTTCACTTTATGTTTCTTACTCAATTTTTTCTCTGTGAGAAAAATACAGCACTTTTATGTCGCCAGGATGATGAAGCAGTGTTTCAGTGGGAAGCTGACCTTTTGAGCATTCCTGTGTCAGGGCACAGGCTTCCTGCAGCAGTCCTCTGGGGACAAGCAGGTTCTGTGGCTGTCACAGTCCTCGATGGATGGCAAAAGAGTGGCAAGAGAGCTGCAGAGACACAGCCCAGACCCTGTCTCCTATAAGCAGCGGGATCAGAGCCGTAACCTAGGCTTCCTGTCAGCAGAATCATTGGGGATTTTCCCTTTAAATTTTATGGTACCAAAATTTCCCTCCCAATCTTATATGCACACACCTGGCCTTTTCCACACTTCTCAGTGGTGTAGTTCCATGAACATAGCAAAGCCTCGGCGCCCTCTTACTTTCTAGTGACACCTCATGCAGGATTATTCAGAGGAGAGGCACATTTCTTCAGTTTTAATTGCTAATGAAAGGACAGGGTCAGTGAGTGAAATGGACCTTAAGCCGATATGCCTACGCTTGTACCCAAGGTTGACTATGAGGCTGATGGTGAGTTCAAAGAACACTTGAGGCCCTGGAGTGTGAACATAGGGTAGGACACAAAAGAGAAAGAACACCCCAGGGATGCTGTGGCATGTCAGTGAATAAGCCAAAATCTAGCAGGGATGAAAACAAAGTATTTCATGTAGAGCTGAGTTCACCGAAGTCTACAGTAAAGGCTGTGGTGCAACTTGGGCTTTTTGTTGTTGTTGTTTTGCTTTGTTTTCATTTTATGTATTTCATATAGGGTCTCACTAGGCAGCTAGGACTCATCCCCCTGAAGTGTTTTCAGCCTCCTCAGCGCTGGAATTACAGGCAAGTGCCACCACACTCCGACTCTGTCGCCAGCTCAGCACACCCCAGGGGTGGAACCAGTGCAGGACCAGGGATTGAACCCTGCCCCCTGCACTTGCCAAAGCACGTGCTTAGTCCGCTGATCTATCTCGCTGGCACCAACTTGAATGAGATATAAGCCACATTAATTCCAACCAGTTAATGAAAGGATCTTTGGGATGTATTAAAAATAGGAGAAAACTTGGAAGCTTCATTTTTGGGTCTTTTTTCCCCACTTGTCTTTCTGTCAAAGAAACTCTGTCCATGAGCAGGGATTCATTGGAGCTCCTTGTCCACTCTTACCTACTCCAGGGAGGGGCTAAGCAACCAGAGAAGGCCAGAGGGAGAATCAGGAAACAGAGGCACACAGGGGCAGAGTGGTCCGCATGCCACACATTTATTCTACCAAGGATGGATGAGGAAGGAAACTATAATATGGTTTAAGAAGAAGGAAAGGAGGGGCTGGGGAGATAACTCCGTAGCACAAGTGCCTGCCTGGCAAGTGCAAGGTCATGAGTTTGAACCCCGGTCGTGGGGAAAAAAAAAAAAACAAGGATATCAAGAAGAAGGAAAGTAGAATTTCCTTATGTTAAGCACAAATGCATGCAGTGGCATTAATAATAGCTCTGTGTCAAGCACCGGGGCAAGGTCATTCTCTCTGATAATTCAATCATCGTAAAATCCCGATGAGTCAGGTATTCAATTAGATGAGAACCTAGACAATAAGCCCACAGAATCTCGCCGTATTATGTCTCTTAACCCTGACAGAACCTAAATGAGCTAAAAATTACTTTCATTCTACAATGAAGACAATGAGATTCAGAGAATTTTAAGAATATTGGTCAAGGTCATGGAGCAGGGTTGATGTCTGCCTGAAATCTCACGCTTACTGCAAGAGTGTTCGAGGGAGGTGGCATGCAAAGATCTCTTGCTTTTTTCTGCAAAGTTTAAATTGAATACTGATGTTTAAAAAAAAAAAAAGGAAGAATAATCATAGGGGACAATCATAGCTCAAATCGCATACAAGTAAAGTAATCCATATAATAGCCATTTAGGCAGAGTACCACAGACACAAACCATAGCCAACACTTCGTTTTATTAGCAATTCCTGTCACCAAAATTTATTTATAAAAGCTTAATTATATCAGAGAATTTCCCTCTCCAGACATAGGCTCGATGCCATCTTACCAACTAGTAATTCTTTTTTTTATTAAATTATCTGGAACAGAAAAAAAACACAGCCAAAAAGATTGCCTGCACCTCTGAGTATCACTTTATTCTGCAAATTTAATAAACTGCTTTACTAAATCATATTAGACTAACAGATGCACTTCTGAGTAGGCCTTAGATATTTCAATTTGCAAAGTGGTTTTTTTTTTTTTTAAACACTTGTGCCAAAAACTGTTTTTGTCCATTATGCTGATTAATGTTTCCTTTAGAAGTTATCCAAATTAAAATTCTCATCTAAATTAGTTTCCAACATGAAATTTAGAAATATCACTTGAGGTCTCATCTCTGTTCTGCATGAAATACACTGCTGGCTGGGAGCTACGGGGCGCAAAACCTCGGCTCCATGATCAACCCAGAGCTTCCCGAAGGCTGGAAGTTTCCAGCCAGGCAGAGGCAGCATCGTTGCTGAGAGGAACGCAGCACCTCTGAGCTTGTCTTCGGCCCAGATGACTTTGCAGGTGCTTAGCCGACTGGATCACCTCTTACTCAAAGGCCCCAGCAGATGAAAAGTACTCCATAAGCTGGGGCTAGGAGCAATCATGTAGAACAGTGATCACAAATGAAAACTTGATGGCCTAGCACTATTACAAAGACAGACACTTGTAGTTCTGACAGGAATCAAAGACAGACTATGAAAAAGCCCCAGCAGAAGGGAATCTTAGAAGGAAGAAAGAAGTTACTAACTGAAGTCTTTGGGGAACATGTACTTGCCTTACGTTTGTCTCTCCTACTAAATAAAGCTAAGTAACGGACAACTGGAAAGTGGTCAATATTTCGCCAGTTGGCTTGTTTTCCATTCCTATAACATAATGAAATTCATTTTCCTAACCCTTCGTTTTTTTCTTTTCATGAGTTGATTACAAAAGAAAGGGAAGAAAAGGAGATGTTTCTGTAACTTGGCTTCAGAATTAAGTTTGGGAAAGAGCACGCGTGTAGGTTCATTTTCCTTTCTCAGCTGGAGCACAAAGCCCAATGTAAGGGTGAACACTCTGCCACCCCATCCCCTCCTTCTCGCTCTTTATAACTTGAATCTTTTATCTCTTCCTGCAATTTACGTATTGCTGATCTCCCCTTGAAAAGGGGAGCCTAGTGATTGTGAACTCAGTGTCAGTGAATAGTAGCCCTTGGACTTCAGGTCTTTAGAGAGAGGCTGGGCAAACAGTCTCTAGTGCTGCCATGGCAACACACCATAAATAATTAATGCAATGTACTATTACTTTAAAAATGGGGAGAATCATCTAAGCCTACAGGTTATGGGCATCTTTTATCACAACTAGATGTTATAGATGTGGCCTTGCTTTGCAGATAATTGTGCAAGTCTGTGAGGTTTCAGGGATCTATGTAGAGCAGAAATGATAATTGTCTTGGGGCTGAGGTATCTGATCCTAGCTCTAGCACTGTCGCTAACCAAGTGCAGCTGGCTCCTAACTGGGCCATGCCATCAATCTGCTGTAGAAAGGGGAGGGTTTTCCTGGGGGATTCAAAGGCATCAACAGTGCTAAAGAGAACCCACAGGCCCTCTGGGGTCCTGTGCCGTCTATCACAAGATCTCGTCGCTTTCTAACTTGGGCCTTCCCCTCTCGCACCTCCGCGAACCAGAGAATAAGCTTTTTTAGACAATGGAGTTCTGATGATGACAAAAATACATTGAAATAATGTCATATGACATTTTTACTGTGCACATGTATTAAAATTAGAAGTTTACTTTTAAGTGTCACTACATGTTATAACAAGTGAATTCATTTTTATTATACTAAGAAAAAAGCATTATTTATTTAATTAAAATATCCAGGGTCAGGCATACAGCTCAATGGCACAAGCACCCACCTGGCAAGCACAAGGTCCAGAGTTTCATTCCAGGCACCAAAAATTTAAAATGTCCAGTATAAGCCCACCCAGACACAGTGAGAGAATGAAACTTCTTTCTACGTTGATGAAAGTATTCTCAACTTGGGTTTTTCCTTGTTTGCACAACTCAATAAAAATATTCAAAACCATCGAAATTAACACTTTGGGTAATTTTTATTATATACAATTTATATCTCAATAAAGCCATTAAAAGTAACAGATATAATACATATTACATGCGTGCATACATGCATCCTGATTAAAAAGAATAAATGACTGTACTTTCATTAACTTTTCAGAGGCAGGAAGAAGAGTTGAGACCCTGTGGGGGAGGCAGGAGAGGAGTGAGGCTGCTTGTCCCTTCCTTGGTAACTAGACAGGTAAGTGACCCTGCCAGGAGCCCAGGCGAGAGCAGGGTAGACAGGGCTGGGCAGGAGCCCCTCCTACCCTCTGAGCACCATTGCCTCATGCCTCATGATAACAGCATGGATCTCATCTCCTAAAGCCAATTGTCTGTTCTTTTTTTTTTTTAGGAAAGGATCTACAGGGTATTCAAGGTCTCACCACTAGATCAGACTTGTAGTGGTTCGCCTATTTATAGCCTCCCAAGAGCTGGGATTACAGTCGTGCCCAGTCTCCATTGCTGTGTCAGTGTGCCCCAGGGGCAAGGCTGGCACAGCAGGACTGAGGATCAAACCCCTAGCCCCTGCACCTGTTTGCTTTAATCCGCTGAGCTATTTGGCTGGCCCTCCAGTTATCTGTTTTTGACTAGAGCTAAAAGAAACTTAACACACAGTAAGTCCCCCTTTTTTGTTTCTGTTGCCCTTCATACCTTCATAAAGAGAAGAGGTTGAAATTTCATTTTTATATTACTTTTATATATATATTATGATCGGCTCAACCTGCCCTGGAGGTGGGACTGGTGCAGCATGTGATGCCAGGAATTGAACTGAGGTCCCTGTGGTTGCCTAAGCAGGTGCTTTAGACCCTGAGCCATCTCACTGGCTGAAATTTCTATAAGACATCAACCATTAGAAGTAGAAGTACCTGGTTAGTATGGATGGAGTCAGGCAATTGACCCTAGACAGCACATGCCTGCTTTGAGTCCGTGTTCATAGAAAAGAAAGGTTTTACCTCATGATTTTTAAATTAAACTTAGTGTGTATTGAACATTCCCTGTCCAAATACGTAACTCATGGTCAAACAGCATGATGAAATGAAACAAGAATAACATTTTATATTGATGTATTCAGGATCATGTAGTCTTGGAAGGCCATGTGCACAGCCTAACTACCCTTCTATTGCTGGAAACATTTTATTTTCATTTGTGTATTTGGTACAGGATCTCACACTACACAGCTCAGACTCATAGTGATTCTCCTGTGTTCAGCCTCCCCAGTGCTGGGATTACATGCGTGGGCCACCATGCCTGGACTTAGTAGCTAGCTCAGCCTAGACTTGGTAGCCGGTTCGATCCCTGGTCCCTGAGCTTGCCATGCTAAGTCCACCGATGTTTCAAACATTTTTAGTGTTTTATAAACAGATAGTTTATGAGGTCCACCAAGAAGCAAGTTGTTTTTACTTAAAATTCAAGTAATACTCTGCCTAGTGTTGCCCAGTTTTATCTTGCCTATTGTGAGTTCTCAGTGATTTCGTCTACGTATAAAAATCTGAACGTATCAATGTATCATCAGAGATCGTTTTCAAAATAATGAGACTTATACCATGATCTAAAGACATTTCACATAGCAAAATTTCTGCTGGTATTTGGGATACTTCTCCCTAGAAAAGTATCTATTTGTGTATCTATAAATAATTATTCCCTGTTCTTCCATTTACCCCTTTGGGCAGCAGTTATAAATGAGCACCCTCTTTCCTTACCACCACCCTTCCCCCTCAAACTTTTTAACTCCTCACCTGGCTAAATTTGGAAGTTTGGATAGTATAATTATTCAGCAAAGATAGATGATGAAGTTCTCCCTGTTCGTGCGTGAGGCTATCGATGTTAGTCCTCTTTTACCTAATGTCATTTTGCCCCTCAATTCTACTAACATCAGCCTTTGGCGTGAACTCCAGATAGATCCTTGCATTTTCTTTACGTTGACTCCAAAAGCCCAAAGTCAAAACCCAACCTGAGGTTTATGTTGGCACAGTTACACACACCTTGTTTGTGGCGAAGTAAGAACAATGGTACAGTTACACGACCTTCCTCAAGCGTCCTTTCTGCTTGCCCTCTTGGGAGCTCCCAACTCTTCCCTTGTTTCCCTTCAGTCCGGCCTTTATCACATCCTCCATGGCCAAATCCCTTGATCCTGCTGTCTGGGAGCTGGAATCCCTTTTGCCTCAGAGACCAAGGACCTCCCCTCCCCCCCCCCCCAGGCTGACTGTGTACCAGGCTAGCTGTACCCCAACTTCCAGAATTTCTTTTACTCTTAGTCCTGGGTTTGCCCACTCCTGGGCCCCCATTTTCCTCCTTCTGTGCAGCCCTACCTTACTCCGTGCAATGGATTCTTACATGATTTTGTCAGTCAGTAGGAGGCAGACTTTCTGAATCCTTGCCCGTGTGAGAATGCCTTCATTTTCCTTTTCACCACCATCAAGTTTTACAGGGCCTATAGATGTCATAGGGCAGTACATCTCCCAGCACCTCCACTTAATTTATATTTTCTAATTAATTTATACTTTTATTCTTGCATGTCAGACAGGTACTCTACCATTGAATGACATGCAAAGGTAGACAGACAGACAGACATCCCTATAAATTTAATTTGTAAGACTTCTTCATTCTCATTGTCAATCTCTATTATCATGATAATTAATTCTTATGGTGCTAAATATTTTATAATGCTTGTCTTATAGCACTAAGGCTATAATAAGAAACTGTGATCTCTGGCAGTTTACTGGGTGGTTTGTGTAAAACAGAAAATTATTGCTTGGATTGGCTATGAATTTTAGGGTTAACAGGCTCTTAAATTAGGAATCTGGTGAAAGACCTCTTCACAGATGAGGTCCTTAGGGCACTGAATGAAACGTTCTCTGGCCCTCTCTAATACGGGCACTAATCTCATTCCTGGGGGTCTCCCTAATAACCCGTAAATCCCCAAGGTTTATTTCTTGCTCCTATTACCTGAGGCTTTCACTGTGCATTTTAGTGGGCATCATAAACATTCAGGTCACTACGATGCCGTGGTCCCAAGTTTCCCTGACTGTAGTAATTAAGGAAGAAGTTGGTTTCTAGCGACGGGAGCCCCCTCTTTCCTCCACTATCAGAGTCTCCATTGTCTTGGTGTTCCTTTTCCTGTCACAGGCTGTGCTCACAGGTCTGCTGATCCCTGGAGTTAGCTGGAGAGGCCCCCGAGTACCTGAGTGGGGCCAGCCGGCTGAGCCTCACAGGAGCGGTGCGCAGGGGCCTTCCTCACCAACCTTCCACCACTACCTGCAAATGGTAAAGCGAGGCAGACTCAATGCAAAAGCCCTGCCATCCACACTCCTCTAGTTCCCGTAGAAGGTTTGGTCAGAGCCTGAAGGGGAAAAAAATAACTTCCCAAGAGATGCGGCGATGCCTGCTTACAACTTCAGCACCAGCTCCCAAGGCCGAGCTCAGCTCGGGCAACTTAGTGACTTAGCAAGACGCTGTCTCAAAATAAAAAGGGCTAGAGCTGGAGCTCAGTGTCAAGGCTCCGACTGGATCTCAGATATCAGAAAAGGCACACACACACACACACACACACACACACACACCACTTTGGTTTTCCTGTGTTGTAATGGGATAGAGCTAGTTAGTCTAGGAGAAAGAGTCCACATGATGCCAGGACTCCAGTGGTCCAGCCTAAAGCTGCTGAGAGAATAAGGGAAGGAATGGGAAGCAAATGTTCCAGAAAGCCAGCCGCTCATCTCTGCGCTAGTCCCTCCCAGCTCCTGCGCCTGTTTCCTGATTCCTCTGGGCTCCTTGTGGCCAGCGCAACAACTCCTCGCTGGGGGCCCCATGCACACAAATCATGGCTTCACTCCCCAGGCGAAGCTCTTTTCTCCACAACCGGCCGTCAGAAATTGGTGGGACCCCCAAGTTCCTCATCCTGTAAGGGCTTGGGGAAATGATGCTTTTATTTCTTAATTACCATGTTAGTGATGTGGTAGCCCAGGAGATGAATGTGTTCATTTCTACACCTAGAATCAGCTTTATTTTTCTACTATCACACTTCAGATGTAGACAGACACTTTGCATACCAAAGCGTTTATGTCTGTACCCATGTTTTCACCAATCCAGTGCTTGGGGTCAGATAAGTTAATAATTAAAGCCATAAACATCAAGCATTATCATCTGTAAATTTGTCCGTGGATAATATATTTTGTGTCTGGAATTTAAAGCCATACTTGTTCACAGTCTACTTCCTTCAGAATTACACAATAGTGCTGTGCCTTTTAAAGAACAAATAACAATTTTTTATTGCAAATATATTTATTACATACGCAGGCTTGGCCATCTCCTGACAAAATATTTTATTATGGCTTGCAGAGAGTATAAAGACTATTATAATAAATATCATATGTCCCTTGCTCAGCTGTCAAATCTTAACATTTTGTCAGATTCACTGAGGATCTTGAGAAACTATAGATACAGTCAAAGACCCCCATATAGCTTTCTTCTCCTTTCCTTCCCAGAGGCAACTAGCAGAGTTAATCAGGTCTTGTTCCCTTGCATGCTTTTGAAATGAATATCTATAAATAACAAATATATAATAACACAGTTGTATTGGTCACAAATAAGCAGAATCATGATCCTTTAAAATTCTTAAAGGGAAAAATCAAAAATAAAAATTAATCCTTAAAGGGGCAGGCAAGATGGCTCAGCAGTCTAAAGCGCCTGCTTAGACAATCTTAGGCAACCACAGGATCATGGTTCAATCCCCAGCACCACATGCTGTATTAGCCCCACCCCTAAGGCAGGCTGAGCTGGCCATAATATAAAAAAATAAAGATAAAAAAATCCTTAAAGCTTGGCATTCTTTTTCGTATCTCACTCACAATTCTAGACTGTATTGAAGAACCCTCTTTATTGTTTTCCTGACTTAAAAGAAAATGCTCTCAACATTTGTATATTAGATGTGCTTTCCATAGGTTTCAAGGAATCTCTTGGTTAGGAAAATGTTTTCCATCATGTGCTTATCATCCACAGGACCTAGCTTCAATCTCTATAACCAGGAAAGAGAGAGACAGAGATGGGGAAAGAGAGAGAGAGAGGGTGGGGAGGAAGGGAGGGAGAGGACAGGAGAGGATAAG